>JANPWX010000097.1:5010271-5033572 GCA_024734555.1 Trochalopteron elliotii | reverse complement strand
CGCCGGGGGCCGGGAGCCGCAGCCTGGAGCCGGGATCCGCCGGCCGAGCCCGCCCCCTCCCGCTGCTACGTTTAAATCCAAACAGCGGCGTCCGGCCCCGCCCCGAGCGGGGAGGGACGCCTGGAGCGGGGAGACGGCGCCGTGAGGCGCAGCGAACGGGATGACGGAGAATGAAAATTAAATCAAATATAACATAAATCATAAACACACCGAAGAACCGCAGCCCTGGGCCCAGCAGTAGGGGTGCTGGGGCCCCGGTGATCCCGGCTGGGGGGTAGCCTGACGCTGCTGGGCGCCTGTCGGGGCGCATTGAAACTCAGCGAGTCCGTGCAGGGCGTCAGAATTGATGCAGCAGCAACGGCATCCCGGGACAACCGCGGGGGAGCTGCTGCCTCCCGGTCTGCTCCTGTGAGAGCAAAGGATGGGCAGCAGTCGGGGCCGGCCGGAGGGAGGCGAGCGCCTCGGCAGCAACAGGGACCTCTCTCCATTTTGCACTAATCTGCTTTAAAAACCCTTCGCCAGAACAGGATTCGCCTAATCCAGCCCTGCGCTAGGTGGCCGCCGTCTCCGGGGATACCAAACGCTTTAGAGACAAATGCAAAAACCGGGCGGCCTCTCCAGCCGCTCTCCTGCCTGCCCGCACACGGACACGCACCCTCGGCTCTTCAGCGATTTCTGGATATTTCTTTCTCTCACGCACCGTATTTAGGGCATCGCAGCGAATCGTGCCCCTGTGGGACACGACTGTCCTTGAAAGTGTTTTGCTGCAGAGCCTTTGCCACAGCGCCGCGCTGACTTCACAGCCCCGCTCTGCGAGGAGACAGCGAGATCCCCCCGCCCGCGGCCCGACAGGCTGCCAGCGCCCTATTTTGGACACCTGCAAACCTGAGCGCCCTTGCCATGCGCAGGCTCTGCGCAGAGGCTCTCCGGCCTCCTCGCCAGCCCCCGCTCCGACACACGGGGGCACTGACGGATTTTCAGAAACAGTTCTGGGAAGAGGTTCCTTTTTTTTTTTTTTTTTTTTTTTTTTTTTTTTTTTTTTTTTCTTTCTTTAACTAATAAGGAAGCAAACAGTGTTTTTCTTTGCCTTGCCCCGTGCGTCCCCTGACTGACATAAATGATAAAAGCACAAGCTGGCACGGATTCCCGGCATGGGAAACGCTGGCCCGGGCTCTTCCAGTGAAACGGAAGTGTTGGTGGCTTTAAGGAGAGGGGGCGGGTGTTACACACAGCACCTCTGCCTGTGCGGCAGAGTGATGCAATCCTCGATACAGCTAACATAATCAAATTGACTTAGGTTAATCGATGCTCAGATCGAGCAGTATTTAACCCCGTTTTTCCGTATACTGGCTCAGGCTTTCCAAACCCGTGGTGCCCAGGCATGAGTGAGGGGGACAGAGATGTTGCCTGATCTTTGCAGAAACACCTGGATATCTCCCTCCAGCCCTTACAGCCCCCCAGCAGCTGCAGCTATTTCAACAGCCCCATGAGAGCAGGATGTTGAAGAGATCCAGAGTGTCCCTCTGCGATTCAGGAAAATGCAGTCAGGAGCGGCCTATGGCAGACACGTCGCAGATCTGCATCCATAAACCTCTTAAGTTCCATTTTAAAACCCATCCTAACTTCCCCAGCTCCCTTCACCCCTGCCTGCTGCTCCCAGGGGTGGAGGGTGATAGGGCTACTAGGGAGAGTCTGGGCAGTGTATTTACTGGGAAGAGAGGCACAGAAATAGCAGGGCACCCACCTCCATTCAACAGCCTCAAAAATGAGAGAGGAGCCCCTGAGACCTCCTTGTCTCCATGCCATGACACTCACGGTGCCCTGTCCAAGGCAGGCATGCAGTAGCCTTGCCTGCATGCTTCACTAGAATAAAACCAGGCAGATGCAGCAGTTTTCTCCCCTCATCCAATGCTATCCTGAGGATTATATTTGGGAGCTGCCTGGCTCATTTATTTTCCCCACTGAGGGCTCCAATGGCATCTGGGTTGTCCCTGATGGCTTCTCCTCTTGCCCTTAGCAGTCCCACTGGGGTCCAGCCATGTCCTCACCACCACCTGCTCTAATAGAGGGTATTTCTTGGAAAATAACAGGGAACAATAGGTTTTAAAACACCTGTAACTGGAGGCAGCACTAGGGAAAGCAGCTGTAGCAGTGCTGTCAAGAGAGGAGAGCAGATTGCTCCCCAATTAACCTGGACCCTGGTTTCTTACTCTGATACTGTGATCAATCCACACAAGCAGATGACGTAAGTGGATTTCACATAAACAGGCAAGGTCTGGGGGTTGCAGAATTTCTTTTCCTTTTATAAAATGTTGTTTTGTGCAAAATGTCATTTTGAACCAACCTGCACGGCTTTAGCTGGTCACCTGTGGTTGTGAAAATGCTGCTGTTCTTTCCACATATTTTATAGTATCAATCTTTCCTCTCCCAAAGGACTTCTGTTCCCTGTTGTCCTGGTTTCAGCTGAGATAATTTTCTTCTTAGTAACTGGTACAGTGCTGTGTGTTGGATCCAGCATGACAATAATGTTGGTAATACCCTGATTACTCTAAATCAAGGACTTTTCAGTTTCCCATGCTCTGCCAGGGAGCAGGTGCACCAGAATCTGAGGCAGCTGGGTCAGGAGAGCTGACCCAAGCTGGCCAAAAGGATATTCCACACCACAGAACATCATGCCCAGTAAATAAACTGGGGAGAGTTTCCCAGGAGTCACTGATCACTGCTTGTGGGTAGGCTGAGCATCAATATGTTATTGTTGTTATTATTACAATTGGTATTATTATATTTTACTTTATTTCAATTATTGAGCTGTTCTTATCTCAACCCACAAGTTTTACCTGTTCGTTTCTCCTGTTTCTCCTCCCCATCCTACCAAGGAGTGAGGGGATTGAGCAAGGACTGCATGGTACTGAGCTGCCAGCTGGGATTGAACCACGACACCAGTTTAAAAAGACACAGTTGCATCAGAGGTATATGGATGTTCTCTGGTGGCTTCTCTATCAGGAAGGGATTGCCTTTTGCAGAACCAAACTTCTCCTGGGGTGCTCATAAACCTACTGCCCAGTCATTAATCCACGTCTCATCCACCTCACAGGAAATGCCCGTATGACAGGTTCCAGATCCTGACACACAGTCCGTGAGTTCCCATTTTCTGCAATTTTTTTCCCCCTAAACTCTGCACTCTTCAGAGGAGGCACCTAATCTTCACAGCAGCCTGCAAGGTGTCAATGTTTCATGATTAGCAGGGTGTCGTTAGCAGCTGCCTCCACCCATCCTCTCCATTGTACCGCACAGGCTTAGTACTCCTGCTGACGTGACAAGGAGCACCCACTGCCCGTGTGGTATGGGGTAAACCGCACCTTCCGTTCCTGATCAAGTTTCTCCTTCACAGTGCAACCCCTCGCAATCCAACGATTTGCATGTACATCCCATAACGCCAGGGAATGAGGCACCTGCAAGGCTTGGAAACCACTTGTGTAAGAAGACTTGTGACAAAAGTGTGCAGAGACACCCAGCAGAGCTGATATTGTACCTCACACATTACCTGAGGGTGATGCAAGCAAAGGCCTGGATGGGGCTGCCAGGCACCTTCCCCATGCCCTGCCACAATCTAATCTTGACACGTACAGAGCAGCAACTGCCAGGAAACAGCACCCAGCATCCCAAACCTGCTCCAGAGACATTCAGCAGCTGCAGGGCGGGATGCTGAGACCATGCCGGGTGAAGAGCAGCTCCTCCCTCACCCCTCCAGCTACAGCCAAGCAGCTCTGGATGTGCCAGACAAGAATCATTCCCCGTCCTCGACACAGCAGCTCTGGATATTCTCAGTGTAGCTGTATAAACATTATTATTAATTTAATCCTAATGAGTTTTGGCTTCAATACCTCATGGCAGAGACTTCCATGTACTGAGAATAGCCAGTTATTAAATTATTCCTAAATGAGGAAGTACAACATTTATGAGGCTGATACTAACATTAGAATTTCCTCCCTTGCATACTTTGCTGCAGTTTTGCCATCATTAAAGAAGGAAATAAAGACACCATTTGAATCATAACACTGAAATTCTACACACACTTTTTCCTTTTGAAGCACTTTTCCCCTGAGGATCCTATTTATTCCTCTTAATCCATATTATTGCTCTTCTACACATAGCAAACCAGGTGGCCAGATAAGTCAAGAGTTTCTGACCAGATCCATGACAGATGACTCATTGATGCCAAACCCCAGGAGTCCCAGTGTCTGCCACTACCCCCAAATGAATGGGAGCATCATTCCCAGCAGGGAGGACAGCAGCCTGGGCTGGGAAACAGCCTTATTTCTGTCTGAAATAATCATAGCAAAGTCAAGAGCAGAGAGATAGCCTGAGTTTTATGCAAAAAAGTAGCAGGTAATGAAAAACAAACATGGATGTTATTTTGCAGAGTATGGTCCAGAAAAACACTGAGTAATCACAAGGGTAGTTTACACAGGGTTTTGACTTGCAGTCTTTTGCCGTTGCACCTCTCCTGAGCTCCAGGCAATAAGAGGAATAGTGGACAGTTTATATCCACTAGGAATGGAAAAATTACATGTCAACACATCTTTCAGACTGGCTTCCAGCCGAATCAGGAGCTGTCAGAGTCTGAAACGGGACTGCTGAGTTTACTTGGATAAAATCTGGAGGAGAAAGAAATCAGGAAAAAGAAATAAGCTAATTCTTGAAGAGAAATGCATTTTTAAAGTATTTAACAGCATAAACCCCAAATCAGCAAGAAAATTTTGCCAGACAGGGAAAACCACAAACTTTCTAGACCTGTAAACTCTGCTTTCACCTAAATCAGTGAATCTTTGCCAAATACTGGGGGTAGCTGTCCCAGTCACCTCACAAAACAAGCCATCACACTGTTAATTGTAGCCTGGTTAATCCTGCAGATACAAGTTCTTTGGTTTCATGGGCTATTATCCTTTTTAGGTCTACACCAGCTGCCCACAGGGTAATGCTGTCATGGGAGAAGGATCAGAAGAGCTGGTTCAAATGCTCTTGTGGGCAGGTTAATCAGCATAGTGCACATGGCTGAAGAAGTGTCCCAGAACTGCCTGATCCTAGGGGGAAACTTGATCACAGCTGCTGTGAGTTGCAACCTGCAGGGGAAGCCCTGCAACCCGTCTCCGGCAGCTCTGATCACAAATCCTGTTATTTGTGCAAGTCTCACATTTTTCTTGGAGCAGCTTGAAGCTTTTTGCTGTTACACCTGAGTGGCTGTGCCCCCAAGCACCCACAGCAGCTGAGTTCACAGCAACCTTAGCAGCTCCTCTGAGTCTTGTCAAAGGTCCATGCTTTCCATCCACCTTGCTAAAAGATGAAAAGAGAGATGTATCTCCTTGGGTTGTGTGCTAGGAATGTGGCCAAGAGCAGGGAGAGGCTTTTCCCACCCCTGAGTGTCTTCTGCAGTCTTAAGCCTTGGACTGGGCACCCAGTGAGGCTGACTGTTCATACCACGTGGTGTGAACACAGCTCAGCTCCCAGTTTTAAATTGTTACAGCAGCAAAGAATGAAGTCCATACTGCTACCAGCTCTTATTTTCCCTTTTGTCTTCTGGCCCCTTAAGGTTGCAAGGTTGCACACCACTGTTGACTGGTCCAGTGGGTCCCAGCAAGGAAGCAGATCTTACAGCCTGCAGCAATGGGGGCTTGTCAAGACACAGCCCCCAGCAACACATTTGCAGGCTGCCTGCTCAGTCTGAGAAAAATCCAAGTTTGCATACCAGCTGAGTAAGAGGCAGGAGAATTGGGAGACATTTCCCTTTTTATCTCCTACTTGAGCAGCCCCAGTGACCAGCAGGCTCACTGGTGACCTCTGGGTCTCTGCTCAGCAGCTGCCTCTCCCACGGCCAAGGCAAGGAGCTGGCTTCCAGATGTGCAGCTCCACGGGCAGTGTAGGAACCCCAGTCCCAGCTACAGCCTGAGTGTTTTCATGATGTATGTGGGTTTCCCACAGGTCCTTACAAGAAGTGGGATGGTGGCACAAGCGGAGGTGACTGCTCACCACATCTCTTTTTCCCAAGAGACTAGTGAATGGAGAGTAAATCCAGAGTTGGCTTCTCTCCAAAAATCCACATGTATTCCCTCCAACCTAAAGGCTCGGGGCCACTGTGGGCACCTGCATCCACCTCTCCTTCAGCATGCTTAAAGGGGATGGTTCAAAACAAAGAAACCCAGTCTGAAAATGCTACCCAGTCTGAAAATAGGTTTTGAATGTCAGGAATAGCTGGAGTCATTTATGATGTTCCCCTGAAAGAAAGGATAAACAGGGACTAAGGCAGTTCACCCTGTGGTGGGATCTTGCTCCCAAAAAGGTGATCAAGGCAGACCTGTGTCATGCTCCAAGTGGAGGAGTCCAACACAGTCACTTGCAATGTGCAAGACATTGCTGAGTTTGTGGCCTCAGTAACATCTGCAGGATTCCACCTCCACCAGTCAAGGCAGGAGGCAGCCCAAGTGCACCCCTTCAGGGAAAGACAGGCAATGGAGAAGTATCTGAGCCCACACACTTTCTTTCAGTCTTATCTCAAGCTCATATGGCTGCCCAAAGCTGCTCTTGGCTCATACTCCCTTCCCTCTCGAGCTCTGGGACAGCCATCTGGCCACTGGTGAGGATTACATTTTTTGTTGTTGTTTCTGGTCGTATTGCTTTTTCAATGCCAGGCACATCTTCCTCTCCTTCTTTTGGCCCTGGATGACATCAAAGAGGCTGGTACAGCATTTGCCAAAAGCAAGGGATTTAAAATCTCCACCATTTAAAGGCTACATCTGAGAGCCCATTTGTCACTGAGAGAACATAAATTCTGGGGGCAAAACAGAGACACCTGTGCTGTGACTTGTTCCCCATCTCACAGCAGTAAGGGAGTGCTGCTGAAATGATGAGTTCTGAAAGATCAGTCCTCCAGACCATCACTGCTGGGCTAGAGTCAGCCTCTGGGTGATGGGGACAGAAGCTGCTTCTATGGCTTTGGGATGTTTCTTCCAGCATAGGAACCTACATGCCTCACAATTCCCCATATGGTGGCCCAGCGCCAGTCCTGCATCTAACAGCAGCCTGCACAGTGATGGATCAGTTTCCCAAGCAGTAAATTGATGGGTACTAACAAATGATCTGTAGAAAATAATTTAATACTTGAAAAGATTCAAGTATTTCTTCACAGAATTTGCAATGGGAAGGCTTGGGAACAAGGCTAGCTCAAATTCATATTACCGAATCTGGTTTTAAACATCAGAAATTATTGACAGCTCAGTGCTGACTCTGGGCTGATTTCACTGTCAGTTTGTGAAATCTCTGTAACCTAATCTCATTGTTCCTCCCCCTGGAAACCAGTGGGTCTTCAACACAAAAAAACCCTCATCCAAACATAAACTCCTTTTATGGATCCTAGTGCCATGACCATGTGTGTTTTGACATCATTCACTGAAGGTTGCCACAACTATCTTGTTTTTTTCTGAAGCACCTCCAGCACCAGCTCAGAAAAACTAATGTTTTTGAAGTTCTTCCCCACACCTCCTAGAGCAGCAGTCCCAAAAGATCCCCCAGCTCCTGATGAGCACATGGGGTGGAGGAGAACATGCCACAATGGGAACAAGTGGAAAACTATTTAGGGAGCGCCTGAGAGGGGTTTACTTCCCCTCAGCAGTACCCTGCAGGTGAGCAGGAGTCCCAGCCTCTGGGTGGGGGCCTGCAAAATTTCATCCCAGATAAATCCAATCACATCAAGCGTTCAGCTCTGAACAAGGCTCAGCTGCTGAGCTGAGTTTCTAAACTCTTCCAAAATTGCACAGGGCCAGCAGAAAAAAAGGGAAATTGTGGTGAGGAAGGCAAAGGTGAGCTGGAAAATCACAAGCAGTAGGCTGGGCACAGGCTGACAGCTCCTCCTTCTCTCTCTGTTGGCACCTTGGTTTGTCCTCGCTTACACCCATCTGGGATGAGTGCTGGCCTGGAGGACGAGCAACAGGGTCCTGTTGTCCTGGCCTCTCACCCCAGAGATGCTGCCTTTGCTGCTTCCTTAAGACAGTGCAGGGGGAACCTTGCAGGGAGCCTTCCTATGGGGAATGTGGTGGAAACAAGCAGTTCAGGCTCAGGGAGAGGCATCCCTAATATGGTCTCAGTCACGCTGACTGGCTGAGGGCTCCTGGGGGAGGAATGGAGCCCCTTATAAAAGTACCCAGGTCCTCCCACAAAGGCAAGCCTCCCTGGGCTTCAGCAGAGCCACAGTGAAGCTTGCTTGATATGGGAATTTCATCCACCCTTTGGAGATTATCCAAGCTTTCTTGGGTTTCATATGGCATGAGGTGGTGGCCTGGTCTGTGCGTGACCTGGCGGGTGCCAGCAGAGAAAGCCCCTTTTCCACCAGCACACGGCTCCTGCCAGCATCACTCTGGGAAGGAAACCTGCAGGTATCCCCCTGCCATGGGCTCCTGCCTTGCTCCCTGCTCCCCCCTCCCTGCCAGTGCAGCAGCAGCACATGCTTCAAAGGGTACAGACCAGTGCCACCACGCCAGCCCCCACTCACTGCTCTTCTCCACAGCAGAACCCGCAGCAGCCCCTCTTTGCTTTTGCTTCTTCCAAATATGCTCAGGTGCCCCTTTGTGTGCTATAATCACCCCATCCACACCCTAAGCAGCCTCCTTGGCCCCAGGAGGCATGTGTGGGAAGTTCCCTGCCCTGCAGTGCTGATCAGGGCTGGACCCTACCAGCATGCCTGGTACACAGGTCAGACCCCTGCCACCGGGGGTAGGGAGGTAGCAGCACTGCGAGAGCCGATCCCTGCAGCTCCAAAGGGGCCAGGGAGGGGCGTCGGGCCAGGACTGGGGCTCACACGAGCTGGGGTGGCCGGAGCACAGAGCTCCAGCCCCAGATGTTTGCTATAGCACATGTGGAGGACGCTTGGAGGAACACGTGCGTCAGGTGGGATACACTGCTGGGATGTCCACCCCAAAAAGGCAGCACAACCATCCCACGCGGCCAACACGAACAAGTAGCAGAAAGGATGGTGCTTTTCTAACAGGTATTCTCTGATTTACAAAAAAACCCCAAAACAAAACAAAATTACTCATTTAGAGAGCAGCTCCCTGACTTGCTCAGAGATATAAATCCATTATCTGCTGTGTGTCGGGACAGAACTGCGGCAGGAGCACCACAGACATGCCAGCAATCACACTGCAGTTGCTCGTTTGGAGCAGGGCAGCCGGGGGCAAAGGCAGCCCCCCGAAATAGCGCTCAAAGTGGGGAGCCAGCCCGGGCAGCAGCGGGCTTAGGAAAGAGAAAGAGCCTTGAACAAAATGTCAGCACCATGAAGGCATTTGCTCAGGTCTCACAGGGGACTGTTAGGATGGAAATGCATGGCACACCTTTAAATGGACATAAAATGTGCCATGAGGGGGGTGGGATCTATTTTTAACCCCTTGGAGTCTGCAGATGTGCAAACTCCCTGAGAGCAGCTCTCGGCAGCAAGAGAGAAGCTTGTGATCATTCTTTTGGCTACCGGGCTGGGAAATGCCACAGCAGTCAGGGCTCGTTTATCCCCCAGTGAGGAGCGAGATTAAAGTCTTATCGTGCCCCTTCCTTTGCCTCGGTAGCAACCCCGGCCAGCAGCCTGAACACACACATACGTGCTAAGCACCGCCGACCGCTACCAAAGCTGGTGAGCTTTGCAGTTTTCTTTCTGGAAAAGGACTTTCTGGGTCTGGGTAAATAACCTCGGCGTCCCCCGGGCTCTGCCTGTGAGAGGGACCTGGAAGAAATGCTGCTGCAAGGCAAGGAAAAGCAGGACAGCCTGGGGAGGGTGAGGAGCATGCCGGTGACCCGCTGGTGGCTGCCGGCGGCAGGACAGCCCTGCGGCAGGGTCTCATCCCTTCTGTCAGCACCGCTGTGAAGCCATCCGAGCTGGATGTCAGCCCTCCTGGCCTGTGGTCTGGCATTGTCCTGCATCCCCTGGCCCTGCTGCATGGCCAGCAGGCGACACACACCCGCCAGCCCAAGCCCTCTCCAGTTGTGTAGTTAAAGTACCAGCCTGCCTTGGAGAGGAGCAGGGTGTGTATCTGCAGCCCCTCCCATCACACAGCATTTTGTAATACCACCCATCGCGTCTTCAGGATTTCCTCATCACTTCCTGGGAGGAAATCCAGGTGTTCAGCAAGCCCAGTAGTGATTTAAAATACAGAAAAGCAAATACTACAGCCATTTCCCCAGGTCTCTCCAGATTAAAATTTTAATATATTTGTCTCCAGGCACATGTTTGTCCCCTCTAGTGCTCTCCATCCTAACCCACTTCAGCAAAGCAGCCTCCTCACAAGGACAGTCACCAGAAAGGCCAGCTGCAAGCAAAAGGCAGCAATGGATCCCGCAGTATCCCTTCAAGAAGGGTACCTCAGTTCTGCTGTCACATGTCTTGGCACTCAGATTTCGGTTCTCAGAGGATGGGGAGCAAGCAAAACCTGTTGCCCAGTGGAGAAGCCCCAGCTTGAAACATAGCATCCTTCCAAGGCACCAGAAATTATCTTGAGAATGATTTTGACAAATGGATGCTCTTGAAAAGAACCTGTGCACCACTTGTGAGCTGCTCCCCTGGAGAGTGCTGACATCTGCATATATTGTCTATAATGAATTATCCACTCAGCATGAGGAACCTGTTGGCTCTGGAGAGCAGTGTCAGGCTGGCTTCCATCTCCCCAGCCTGCTGGTGGGAATCCAGCCTGAGCCTCCTGTGAGCCAGGCTTCTCTCTGCAAAAATCCACCACGGTGTCCTGACCCCCTTGTCCTTGCCAGTCCATACAAAATGAGCCATCCATGTCCAGGAACATCACTGTAAGCATCCACCATTTTTCTGGAAAATTATGTGCTGTTTTTGCTACTGAAGAGGGCCAACGTGTAGGGGGCTGTTTCTGGAGCAGAAAAGGAGCTGGTTGTGGAGCTTGCCAGATCCTACCCCAGCACTGACATTCACCTGCTGCCCCATTTGCCCTGGGTCAGAGATGATGGGCACTGTGAGGAAACTTGGGGGATACAGAACTAAAAAAGCTTCACTGAGCCAAGCTCACAGGAGAAGCTTATTGAGCAGGGCATTTTGCCAGCAGTGCCTGATGAGGTGGCTGGCTATACTCCTGAGAGGAGACTGGGAGTTTGGGACTCTGGCCTGTGCTCCTGGCACTCCCACAGCTGTGTGGGCATCTTGCCAACCCCACAACCCTGCTCCCCATGCCCTGCAAGACCAGAGAAACATATTCCTCTGGTTCAAATGAATGAAACACTCATTCCTCTGTAGTTGTACAGCTCTATGTGACTGCTTCCAAATGCTGCCCCCGTGGTGCTTAGACCCGTTGTCTTCTCCCTAACCTCTCTGGAGGAAGGCACTCAGGATAGGTGAGTGAACACTATGCAGCACTGCCTTGCTGAGCTGGACAGGAAAGAGCCTGGCTTCCTGTGAAGTCCTTCAGAGCCAAATCATATCCAGCAGAAAGCAGTTAGCTCCTGCACACAAAAAATTGAGCAGGAATAAAACCAGTTCCTTCAGTCACTAAAATCTCAGAAACAAGGATGCTGTAACCCCACAGATCTGCTTTCCAAAGTGCTGGTTTTGGCTAAGGTAGAGTTAATTTTCTTCACAGTATGGGGCTGTGTTTTGGATTTGTGCAGAACACAGGGTTGATAATATCAAGATTTTTTTTTTATTGCTGAGCAGGGCTTACACAGAGCCAAAGCCTTTTCTGCTGTTTCTATTGCCACACTGGTGAGGAGGCTGGGGGAGAATGGGAGTCTGGGAGGAGACACAGCCAGGACAGGTGGCCCAAACTGACCAAAGGGATGGTCCAGACCATATGACATGTCATTATATAAAGTGGGAGGAAGAAGGAAGAAGGCAGAAACATTGGCAGTGATGGCATTTGTCTCCCCAGGTAACCATTACATGTGATGGGGCCCTGCTTCTGCAAAGGCAGACTCAGGGTGTACATGTGTCCCACATTCAGCCCACATCTCTCATTTGCCCAGTCATTTGCAGATGACCACCATGGAAAAATGACTGACAGGGAAAAAATAAGATCATACATGCACCCAAACCACTCTTTAAAAGCAATTTGCATGTGTTTGTCCCTCCTTGCATGTTGTCTGTGAAGAGGAGATGGACAAAACAGGTCAGGACTCCTTCTTTAGCCTTTAGTGGCACCCCTGCTGTGCTTCCCAGTACAATTTTCACTGCATTCCTTGTGTCGTTTTGCCTCAACTTCCCTGTCCTGCACCTACTTGATAACCACTACGTTATCAGCATTTGGAAACACGCTTTATTACAGCTCCAGCAGGAGCTCTGGGGAGGAGGATGCAGCCCTGGAGATGTGTCCCTGCTGTCCTGCACATCTGAGCCCTGTCAGCACCGAGACACCCCCCAGCCTCAGCCAGCCAGGGGGCAGTGACCTGGAAAGGGCTCCCTGTGTGGCAGGGACCAGGGCAGATTCCAGCAGGGACCCCCACTGAGGCTCCACTCCACTCCATAGCTGTGGCAGGGAGCAGCTCCAGCAGCTCCCCAGCCTCCCTGCAGGCACTGTGCACAGGGAGAAAACCACTGGCTGTTGAGTTTGTTGGCATGCTTCCCTGGAGTAACCTCCCCCTGCTCCTCCACACATCCTGGAACACCTGCAGGGGCTCGGCTCAGACAAACCTCCACTCTACTCTTCTTTCTCCACCTTGTGTCCAGCAGACTGAAGCCATCCAGCCCTGCCTCCTGGACATTTTCATGGTGGAAAAGCTCCGCAGCACATTTGATCTGGTCTTCAGAAGGCAGTCAGCATGCAGTGATTTGTCATGCCCTTTCTAACTTCCCTTGCTCCTCCAAATTATTCCCTGGTTCCCACACTGTGCCACAAGAATCCCCTCCACAACTTGAAAGGCTTATTTAGCCTTTAGTCAGATATAGCAAGGCATGACTTTATAAATAGAGAGGGGCATGGTTGGGGACTGTGCAACATGACTCACAAGTCAAACTGCCAGTGAAGAACTTACCAGACATTTGCTTGAAGTATTCATTTAGCAATACCAAGCCCTCCTTACAGTTACACCTACCATAAAAAACACCCTTCCCATATGCAGTCAGTGTATTTATGTTACTTGCTCCAAAACTCTTCCAAAGCCACTTACTGTTGTGCTGGTCAGAAATAAACCAGAGTCAGAAAGGAAAATACCTCCTTGGAGCTTGAGCCTTCCATTGCTTCCAGCACTGCAACTCAGCACTCTTTCCCAGCACAAAGTCAATGGCATAACTATTATGTCATAAAACATTTTCTCTTTTAATTTTTTTTCCACCCATGTTTCTTATTCATCAAAACTACAACTCCTACAGAACACCTGTGGTCCAGACTTGGGTCTTACTGCTCTTCAGCTTTCTTCTATACTCTCATTTGCTCAGTTGATCCTTAATTCAGACAGATTCTTCCACAGAATATGGAGAAAAATAGATGTGAATTATGAAATGAGAAATAAAATCTCTACAGAACAGGCAACTCATTCAATGCATACATTTTGTATATTCCAGGTTCTGGGCCTACAGCAGCAAAACTAATTATTCCTTCTTTCTTTTTTCTGCTTACTCTTGTGATTACTTTTATTGCTATGGCTTTCTTACTTAATCTGTGACCTGATCATTCAAGCACTTAAAAATGAACTAAATCTGCTGGTCCCCCCTCAGCTTCAGTGGGCTGAATCAACTCCAGCACATTTGCATTGCAGCAGAGGGCATCTGAGACTGGGTACACAGGCTGAAACTTGG
Organism: Trochalopteron elliotii; assembly: GCA_024734555.1. Lineage (NCBI taxonomy): Eukaryota > Metazoa > Chordata > Aves > Passeriformes > Leiothrichidae > Trochalopteron > Trochalopteron elliotii. The sequence continues at coordinate 5,019,786 of JANPWX010000097.1, read as the reverse complement.
CTGCAAAGCTGAAATAGAGCCAATCTAACATGCACAAATAGAAATGAATACTGAGTGTAGTGTCACTACAGCACCCCGGAGCCTTCTCCATTACTTCTGTGCTGCAGAATATCCCAGACACCTCCTCTTTACGTGGCTATGCCTCCATCCCAGTATTTGTCCTGTCCTTGCTCAAACGCCCCTGCCCAGGCACGAGCCCTTCTCCTGCCGTCTGCTGACCTTGCAATATTTTCCATGTTATTCTTTTCTCTCCCCTTTTTATTTTTAAATGGTGATTCGCATTCAGCAGGTGCACTCCCTGGGCTGCCTGCAGTCCTGCTGCAGCCTTTGCCATGGGAAGCTGCAACTGGTGAAGAAACCAAGCACCTCCAGTTTAGGCAGAGCTACACCTGGTTTCTGGATGCTGATCAAGATTTTGTGACAGGAGTTGCATCACCTTTCTGTCAAACAATTGCTTCTCCACTCAGAAACCTGTGCAGCAGGCACTGAAAAAAAAAAATAAAGCAAGGTGTCAGCAGAACTTAAGTACCTCATGGATTAAATTACACCCTTTTTAAGTTGACTCTGGAATTTAGCTCCAAGTTCCACTTAATACCATATTTTGCTGTCTAAGCAGAACCAATCTTCTTTATTAACCTGTCTGGCATTTAACCCATCAAATGTGAATACAGGAATCATGGCACCTTGACCATGCAGTCTTGGCCAGGATGGGCTGTTTTCAGTGGACTAAAAAAAATTAAGGAAAGAGGGAATAAATCTCAGAGTAGAAGGTCTAAAATCAATCACCATGATCCTCCTTAAAGATTTATCCCAAGAAAAATTTTGCATATTCTCCCTGAGTAGACTGGTTTGGACATTGCAATTCTCCTAAATTTGCCACTTTTATTAGGTTTGAAGAACAGGCTTATCACAAAGGGCTCTTGGAGTCCCAATATAGAGGCATCACACCCAGACCAAGAACAGAAACTGCTGGTGTTTTGGGTTGCTGGTAGGAACAGCTTGGGAGGAAGTGGGGTGTCTGGGCTCTCAGCAGGACAAAGGATTTGCAGGAGGCACAGCCAGAGAGCCCCAGAACCAGCTGTGGCTACTGCAGCCTCCAGCTTGTGGCTGCAATTGGAAAATATTCAGATTTCAAGACTTTCTCTGATATTTGTGCCAGGAAACTGGGCTGCATGACTTTCAGAGCTAAATTTAGGATCATAAGTATTTCACATTCCCCAAACACCTTCTATGACAACATCTCAAAACCCTTCATGAGCATTTGCTATTCCTCTTTATCTTCCTTTGAGATGGAAAATAGAATAGCCACTTTGCTGGCAACAAACTGAGCTATGAATGTTGACTTGCTCATGGTCACAGAGGAAAACCATGATGGAGGCTTGGCATGGAAAAGAGTAAGGAGAAAAAAAAACAACTTTCCAATGTGAACTGCTTGGTTCCTGCAGTTACAGAAGCATGGCCTGTCACCTGCTGGAGTGCTTCTGGGATTAAGCAGGAATAGCACCATCATTACTTCAAAATTATTGGGATAAGGAATTTCTGGTAGCTTTTAGTTGTTTTTTGTGGGTTTTTACTAGTGTTGAGGATAAGGGGTTCCAGGACAAGAAATCCTTCTAGAGAAAATACACTACCTTTGGAAAAGTGCCTCAGTCCCCCCACACCACTCAAAAAAAAAAACTTGTGGCAAGAAAATGGGCAGCTTTAACTCCTGGTCCTCCTGATTTTCCAGGAAGAATGAAATGCAGGACAGGCAGAGGTCCCCACGGTGCTCTTTGGTTGTGCTCCACAGCCAGGCAGCCCAGTGACAGCATTGTTCAATGCTAGCAAGCTCAAACCGATTAAGACTCTTATGCCTCTGTTATTGTAACTATTTTTTGTAATTATTGTTGCTAAAGGGAATGAAAAAACCTTTCAGAAGCAGATACAGTTGCCCTGGGAAACCCTGTGGGCTTCTTTTGTGTTGATCTGCTTGGGATCTCCTCCTGCTTGCATGGTCCTGTCCTTCCCTCTGCAGGCAGCCTTCTCCCTGCAGGCACAGGGAGGTTTGGGAAGGGCAGGACTGTCCTGTCGATGTCTGTTCCCTCAGCACGGCTGGCACTGCTGTGGTTCCTGCATTGCTCCGGCCTGCAGCCCTTCCCCCTCTCTCTGGCTGTCCCCTTCCCAACGCTGACCTACCCGAGGCAACACCAGCAGTTCAGCCCCAGCCACCATAAACGGCAGTGTACCTTTATTTTGCACTCAAATAGATCAGATGATGTCTGTGTGCAGACAGTTTGAGGAACCAGTGGTGTGAGATGAGGGATGACTCTCCTGTGACCACCATCACTCTGCCCTGGGAGCACCCTTGTCCCTGCCTGCAGGCACCAGGCACCAGGGCAGCTCTTCTCCTGGGGAAAGAGCAGAGCTACAGCCATACAGAGATCTCCTGACACACCTGTACCTGAAGCCTTACAGCACCTCTTCTTTGGAGACAGGACAACCCAGAAGTGTGGCAAGGCATGACTGCCACTGCAAATACAGCTTGGTCCTCGTGCCTTTGTGAGCCAGGCTCAAGGGCTGGTGCCTGCTGATCCTGACTCTGGGCTGCTCATGCCTGAGCATGTGTGAGAGTCTTCTTACAAGGCCATCTTCCCCCTTTTTCCCCCTCCCTCCAGCAGTAGATTTCTCAGCTTTAAAGCCTTGTTTACCCTGGAAGAGAGAGAATCTGCTGGAAGCCAAGCAGTGAGGGCACAGGGGAGCAGGGAACGTTTGTTTGGAGTGAGTTATGGTGGGAGTGATGTGCCAAGGAAGAAAAGTGCTTCCAGGGATCTATATATATGCAGCTCCCTGAGGTGGGGTTACATAGAGGCTCATTCCTGGGCTGCCTGTGGCACTCCCTGAACATCAACAGCCAGAACTGCCTCCAAGCTGCAGCTTTATTTTCAGAGCATGGCCTTGAGCAGCCAAGACAAGACGGGGTTTGGCTGTGGTCCCTGCAGGCACAGAGGATGAGCTGCTCAGAGTCCCCACAGTGTGGGGTTTTGCACACTGCTGGCCTCAGGTCTGCACAGGGCAATGTAGTTTCAAGGCTGACAGGGTGCCCTGGAGAGGGAAAGAAGGAGACAAGTGGGGAAATGAAAGATTTCTCCAACATCTGCTCATCCCCATCACACACAGCACAAAGCCCCAGTGGGGGCCAGCAACGCTCCAGCTTTCCCTGCTGCACAGCAATCAGCAGCTGCTTTATTTTTCAGATCCCAGACAATGAAAAACAGAGTCTCTGCAAGCTGCAAATACAACTACTTCCCAAAGCCTGCAGCCAGAACCTTTTGGTCCCTTCAAAATATGTTCTGGCCATGAGGGTCTGAAGAGGATCCCCAAAGGTCCCAGCAATTCCCAGGAAAGTGTGCAAGGCTGAGAGATATTTTGAATGGTCCTGTTGCTAAAGCAGCCCATGCTGACTGGCATCTGTCCCACGTGGGAGCCCTCCACACCAGCGCTGCCTGCAGTTATCCACTGGCTGATCAATAGGTTACAGTCACCCTTGTGAACTCCATTTTCCAGCCCCGGGAGATGAACCATGAAAATCTAAAATCTATGCAGCTGCATAGCTCTTTAATTTATTTTTTTAAAAAAATACCTGTTAGGTTCAAAAATATATAAATAAGCAAATAAATCCTAACAAGTAATGCTCCATTCAATTTTTTTTCCTGTGGATTAATGAAATAGAAACAGCACAAAAATTTTCCAATAAAATAAAATTGTTTGAATCTTTGAAGGTCTTCATTTCAACACCTCACTTTCAGAAATATGATTGCCACAGAATTTTTTGCTTAGGAGTTTCCTGTGAAAAATGATGATAATTCTCAAGGGCCCTCTATTTTGTCCCTTTAGTCAAACTCATTGAATATAAACATTACTGGCCAAATGTCCATGGGAGACACAGTCAGCAGAGTATGCAGTGGGGCTGTGCTAATGTCAGGTCTTGAGGGGGTGTTCAGGCCCTCTCAGCAAAGCCAAGCCCAGTAAATTCTGTGGGTGAAAGAGCTTTTTGTTTCTGCAGTTTTGGAACCCAAGGGTGAAGAATGTTGGGGTACCAGTTCCCTTTGCAGAAAGCCATCACCTTTGTGGGAGGGTAGCCCACCCTGGGCCACATTCTGCTCTCTGTGCAATTGAAGGCTTCCACTTCAGCAAAATCTGTATCAAAATAAAATTAGGAAACCCCTCCAGTGTGCTCATTTTCTCCAGGATTTCCTTTGCTCTTTTGTTCAGAGGTTCCCTCGAGACTTTCCCTCAGAGTCCAGGTTTTCCCTTAGCTCCTTATATCATTAAGGTAATGCCCCAGGCATCTGCAGCTCTGGAGGAAGCTTACATCAAAACCCAGTCATGACTGTGCCTCCCAAGCTCATCTAAACAGCCCCACATAATTTTTGTCCTTTCAAGGACTCCTCCTCTCCTGAGATTTTCCATCCCTTGATGATATTTGGACCAAGGGCAGCTTCTTGTGTTGCCCACTGGATGTAGACTTAAGTTATGGAGGGCTGTCCAGCACTGCTTCAGCCCTGGATCCAGATGGCTGTGGAGCAAGCAGTGAGCTGCAGCCCCAGAAGATGTTTTTGGTGCAGGCAAGAGCCATTCCCCTTCATTACCTTCCCTCCCACAGCATGTGAGTGTCCTGCATCCTTCCTTCTATCCACTTTTACTCCTCTGATGCCCCATTTATCCCTTTGCCTTTCTCAAAACAGAGGATGCTGGTCTTGGGGATCCTTTGGGTCTTGGGGATCCTTTGGGTCCTGAGGATCCTTTGCTTGCTGCCAACAGCATTGTAAGAGGTACAGGGAGGGTTGTGAAATGATTGAGAACTGCACAACAAAGACATAGACTGCTGTGCACAAGCAAAAATTTCCAAAACACCTTCCCAACAATGGGGCTTGTGAGCCGTATGAAAATCCAACTCACTTGTTTCCAAACAATCTGTGTCTTCAATTCCTAAAAATATTAAGGAAAACCCCAAGCCCAAATAAAAGGCTGGTTTCATTATAAAGAGAGTATTTAAGTTTGAAATTAAAACCTGAACAGGGTGGTTTCATAGGTTTAAGGCTCAGGGCATCCCTGTTCACTGATTAAGCAACAAAAACAACAAACTAGTAATTTTTTTCAGCCGTAAGAATGTCCTTTAGGGCATTTATGTTCAACGGGATGAAATTGGCACTAAGGCTGTTGAGAATACCTGATGCTGTGGGTTAGAGTGAGACCAAATTCTGCTATTAGAGGCAGCAGATAATGACATGCCAGTGGCAGCATCAGCCTCTCAGTGCAAGGCAGTCCCTGACTGCTAAAGGACTCACCTCTGCCCACAGCTGTGCTCATGATGGGTCCTAAACCCAAGTTTGGCACTGCACAATATAGGTCTTCATTCAGAAGGAGTAAGCATCTCCTGATCCCTTCTATTTTGATCAGGCTGGAGAGAGTGGCTGGCTGAGCATCACTCCCCCTTTCAAAAATCAGCCTGTTCCATTGTGGGTTTAGGACCATAAATTAACATTGTAGGTGAGAAAGTGGAGCGTGTGAATGCTGTTTAACTCCTTAACTATTCTAAGCCAACTTTCATCTGTGCTTCTAAAACAGTCTTTTAATTAAATAACAGAAGGAGGTCCTAAAATCCACCTCATAACACTGCCTAAGCCACAACTGAACCTGAGATCAGGGGTCAAGTACTGAGGACTTAATGTTAAGCACCTCCCAAAATCCCAACAGAGAGCTGACAGATGGAGTATGTGCCCCTACGCGAATGGAAATAGGAGTTTTCTTGCTTTTTGAGAAGCAACTAGTTTCCAGTCCATCCCATCACTGAGAGCCTTTAGGGCTGCCCTGAGGCCCTCCCTGCCCTCAGATACCAAGGAAGGACCAGGCAGCTCCTCCCACAGGCTTTTGCTTTGGGATAGTGTTAAACAAAAAAAGTGAACTCATGTAAGGGTCTCACTTTAATGTAAGTAAAATCAGCCAAAACGCAAAACAAATGCACCCTTAGCATAGCCACAGCAGAGCAAAAAACCTTCCTGGGCTGGAAGTTTGTCTGAAAATTATCTTTTTTTTCCTAGTACTGTTGTCTCCCACAGGAAAAGAATGCCCCAATACTCAGGCACTGCTTTCATGACAGGGTCCTGTGCTCCAGGAGTCCTCCTCCTTCAAAGGCTGATGGCTCCTGCACATGTGCCCTGACGCAGGAACATGTGCCAAACCTGGCGGGGCTTTAGCATAGCTCCCAGAGGGAGTGGAGCTCCCAGAAGGAACAACTGTGTGTGTGTGTGTGAATGTTGGAAATAAAGGGGAGTCCCGGAGCCCCCTCGCCCCAGTAAGAGAGAAATGAGACAGGTCAGGAGCATCTTTCCCTCCTCCCATTCTGCTGTGCCTCCTCATCGGCAAACAGGACAGGCAAAGGCCCGCGGCAAGGGAAAGCCCCTGGGATTTTCCTTCGGGCTCCTCGGGAGTTCCTGAGTACAGGATGTGATCCCGGGAAGGGGGGGGTGGTTCAAGGGGGCAGAGGAGTGGGTGGCCCCTTCGCAGGCACCTCCTCAAGCGTGACCACTGGCAAGGGCAAGCGTGTCAGGCAGGGTGAGGAAGTGGCCCTGGCTGCCCTCGGCCCCCCAGGGACAACACGATGGCAGGTGGGTTTCCCATAAGTGGAGTGGAAAGCTCTTTATTTAACCTGCGCCGGCCACCTGCCCTCAGCCCCAGCCTTGCCTTCCTCGGGAGCATGCCAGGGCTACTTTTTTGGCAGGCTGAGCCAAAAGAAATATTTTGCAAGCGAAGGCTCCAGGTAACCCTTTGCCGCCTGGGACCGGCACGCTGCAGAGTGTCAGGGCAGCCCCCTGCAGCAGCATGATGCAACACTCGGCCACCCCCAAGCAGCCTGCACCCCAAGGGAGTCACAGAGTTGCCTCCTCTGGCTGGGGTCCTGTCCCCTCCCCAGCCCCGCTTCTATCTGGAGACTTCATCCCCACCACCCACTGCCCCCATGCGACGTCCACAAGTGATGGAAGAACCCGAGTAAATGACGACAAACGACAGCATTAGGGGTGTGACAGAATGACTGGTGATTTAATGCTTCTTGAAGTTTTTTGTTTCCTTCCACAGGGCATTGGTTTTAAAAACAAACAAAACGAGATAAAATAAATTAATTTATGTACACTTTACATACACTGTGTCACATGGAGCTTTGCAGCAACAGTAACCAGAAATCGTTACAAAATAGAAAGTTACATGGCTGTTGCAGGCCCTCAGCCGCCTGCAACCTTGAAGGTTGTCATCCTGAGCGTGGTTGGCAAAGTGATCATGTAAACATGTTTAGAAGCATTTACGGTGGACAATGGACGGGCCAGCTTCATCATATTCCTGCTTTGTGATCCACATCTGCTGGAAGGTGGACAGGGAGGCCAGGATGGAGCCACCGATCCAGACAGAGTACTTACGCTCAGGTGGGGCAATGATCTGGAAAACACCAAGAGAGCTGAGGTCAGTAAACATGACTCTGCTGAGAGTGGCAGGCACGGGGCTGTGCACAGCCCCACACTCCCAGGACCTTCGTGCTCCAGCCTTACCTTGATCTTCATCGTGCTGGGGGCCAGGGCTGTGATCTCCTTTTGCATGCGGTCAGCAATACCTGGGTACATGGTGGTACCCCCAGACATGACGTTGTTGGCGTACAGGTCCTTCCTGATGTCAATGTCACACTTCATGATGCTGTTGTAGGTGGTCTCATGGATACCTGCAGACTCCATACCTGGGGGCAGCAGGGGGAAACAAGGCACAAGTTAAGTGCAAAGCAAGAGCTCCACGTGAGACTCTGGAGAGAGAGAAGGGCTGCCAAGGGAAGAGGGAGGGGGAGCACACACCGATGAAGGAAGGCTGGAAGAGGGTTTCTGGGCAGCGGAAACGTTCGTTGCCGATGGTGATGACCTGCCCATCAGGCAACTCATAGCTCTTTTCCAGGGAGGAGGAAGAGGCAGCAGTGGCCATCTCATTCTCAAAGTCCAGCGCCACATAGCACAGCTTCTCCTTGATGTCACGGACAATCTCACGTTCAGCTGTCAGGGGGAAGCAAAGGCATCAGTGTTTGCAGAGGAGGAACAGGGAGCACTTGCATTGTCTCCATAGGTCTGCTGGGACCCCAGACCCCCAGCCACATGTAAGCTCCCACGGGGGACTGTTTTTGGGGCTCGCAATGGAGTGAGAGCATCTCTAGAAGTGCGAGGGCTGGAAGCGAGAGGGAACTTTTTGGAGGAGGGAATGGTGCTTACCTGTGGTGACAAAGGAATAGCCACGCTCAGTCAGGATCTTCATCAGGTAGTCTGTGAGGTCCCGGCCGGCCAGATCCAAGCGCATGATGGCGTGGGGCAGGGCATACCCTTCATAGATGGGGACGTTGTGTGTCACACCATCACCGGAGTCCAGCACAATACCTGGGGAGACAAGAACCAGCCATCTGAGAGATGTGGCCCACAGAGGGTCCTGCCCCGGGGGGCAGAGCACTTGTCAGATGTAGGAGACCAGCTCTGGGTGTCCTTGCTTGGGGACAAGGGGCCAGCAGGACTTTGCACTCACCAGTGGTACGGCCAGAGGCATACAGAGACAGCACAGCCTGGATAGCCACGTACATTGCAGGGACGTTGAAGGTCTCAAACATGATTTGGGTCATCTTTTCACGGTTGGCTTTGGGGTTGAGGGGAGCCTCAGTGAGCAGAGTGGGGTGCTCCTCTGGGGCGACACGCAGCTCGTTGTAGAAGGTGTGGTGCCAGATCTTCTCCATGTCATCCCAGTTTGTGATGATGCCATGTTCAATGGGGTACTTCAGGGTCAGGATACCTCTCTTGCTCTGGGCTTCATCTCCTACGTAGGAGTCCTTCTGACCCATACCCACCATGACGCCCTGCAGGGGAGGAAAGTGGGGGCTCAGCAACCTCTCCACAGGCAGCAGCACGGGGCTCCCCAGCAAGACAGGAGGATGCAGAGGGCTGGAAGGCAGCAGGGATCCACAGCCCCGGCTGTGGCAGGGTGTGCGGGGAGGCTCGGAGGGAAAGTGTGCCGTACCTGATGGCGGGGGCGGCCAACGATGGAGGGGAACACGGCCCTGGGGGCATCGTCCCCGGCGAAGCCAGCCTTCACCAGGCCGGAGCCGTTGTCGCACACGAGCGCGGTGGTCTCGTCCTCGTCACACATGGTCTCGGCTGTGTCTGCGGGGGCACAGGGCACCGGGGCTGAGCCTCACGGCCGGCCGGCAGCCGCGGGCGGTGGCAGCGGGACCGTGGCTTACCTGGGCTGGCTGCGGGCTCCGCGAATCGGGCAGAGAGAGAGGCTCCCGCTCCTCGCCGGGTCACTCGTGGCCGCCGCGGCCGCCGCAGAGCCTTTTATCACGGCGGGCGGCGGCAGCGACCGGCCCCCAGGAATGCGGCCCCGGCCGTCCCCATATTTGGGCGTCGGGCCCGGCGCGGCCCCGGCCCGGCGGTGCCCAAAGAAGGCGCTCCTGGCCCCGGCCC
>JANPWX010000097.1:4976485-5010232 GCA_024734555.1 Trochalopteron elliotii | reverse complement strand
CCCCCCCCGCCACCGCCCGCAGCCGGGGCCGAAATAATCCCCCGGCACCACCGGCCCCGTTAAGGGCAAAGCAGGTGGGGGCGGCCGGGAGCCCCGCGGGGCCCGGCGGGCCAGGAGGCGAGCGGCCATCGGCTCCGCGACCACCACGTGCCAAGGCTTGGGGCTGCGAAGGGAAACGCATCTCTTCCCGGGTCTTTCCCATAGCTATAGGTGAGCTCAAGGGGAGAAAAGCGAACCGGGAGAGAAGAAGTGACAAGGTAGATCCCTGGTTTGCAGGGCACATGGCGACAGCCCATGAAAAACCCACAACTTTACAAATCAAGTTAAGCCGTGCATCCTTTCCTTGCCGTGATTTAAAAATGGAAAATAAATGCACAGGATAACATCTGTCAGACAAATGCCTGAAGAGAAGCCCTGTAAAGGATTAATCCTGGTCTGATCCCAGAAGCCTGACGTAGTGGTGAATGCTGGTGCCATTACGAGTGCCCATTGCTGGCCGCTGAGCTCGGCCAGGCAACACAGGAACCCTTCAGCTATCCCTGTGGCTCACCCTTCCCAAAAGGAGTGTGGTCTCACAGGCAAGTCATCTCTGATGAGCTGAAGGTATTATGCAAGTGAAAAAGAACATTTCATCTCCTTCAGCTATGGGTATTTAAGCAGAGATTCCATATGGGACACTTGGAGGATTTTAGAGATACTTGGTTTCTGACAGAAAGAAGAGGCAGTAATGGAAGCGGATTTGCAGCCCTGATACTATGTTGATGCAACTCAACTTCCAAGATCTTCTCTGAAGGCACAACTGGTCAAGCATAAATCCTTTGAATGATCCTTTGAAAATTTAGGGAGTCAGGCAAAAAGGAAGAGGAATAGTAGGCTAGAAGCACTGTGCTGTGAGGAGTCTCCTGAGAGTGAAGGTATTTCTGCAGATGATTTCCTCTGCTGCAAGGCAGAGAAGACAGCTCAACAGAGAAGCAGACAACTTTTCTTCTGTTTAACTGCTGCATCTTCCAGGTTGGCAGCATTCCTCTTTTCCTCTGGCAGCCATCTAATTCCTTCTGCTAGAGATTTTGAATTCCTGTCAAGTTATTGTATTAAAATGTGCCCCGTTCCCCAACTTGTATTATTTTCTTCAGTTCTATCATCAACAACCAGCAGCACAAAAATCGGAAGCCTGAAAGCACTTAAAGGCATCACAGCCACTAAATCTGTTTACAGAACTGTAGTGCTTCGTTGTGGTTTCCAAAATATGGTCGGTTGTGTTGAATCAGAAATCTAGTAACAGAAACCCTAACGTCACTGAAAGATAAACATCCTTAATCCTGCAATGAAACATGATGCAAGCAAAAACCCTCTCTATCCCTTCTGTTCCCTTTTATTTTCTCTCTACCCCAATCTTGTCTACAGCAAAGTGCCCAAATGGCAATGTTAAATTCTCCCACTTCTGAGTAAAATATCATTTTCTGCAGGTAGATCTGATGCTTATCTGGATTCACTAAATGAATGTGGTTTCTGTCTCAAGTCAGAAAGCAGTTGGAGTTAAGTTTCCAGTGCAGGGCACAAAGAACTCATTATCCACCATGCACAGCTTCTGAAATTGATCACAAATGACAACTGATAAACTTTCCTGCTGCTCTGGTGACAACAAAGAATGCAAATGTGTACCTCCCCTACTTTGTGTGCTCTCCATTACTGAGAAAATAACTATTTAAGAAACAATGTATATCCTTATTCAAAAGGAGCTATCCACCTCCCTTAGGCAGTTTTAACCCTAACTTTTTTTGTCACAAGTTTGTTTTTGTTACACTTAGAAACAACCTAGGGCTGTGGCATTTGCCACCTTCCATATGCAGTGGTAAATGAAGGCATCCTCCTGGAGCAGTAATCTGAGACGGGAGTTCTGCACCAGCACGCTTATTACATAATGAAGCAGAGGACAGAGAGGAGGAATAGCCCTGAATCCCAGACTCTTCAAACTTTCCAACAGAATAGAGAACCAGTTCAACATTACTAGTACAAGAACATTAAACATCTGTTTAGACATGGAAGTTATTTTAATGAGGCTTTGTTTAAGTAAACTCATTGCAAGTAGCCTTCTGTTTTGGCAATAGTCAGATGGAAAGCCATTGTATAAATGCCAAGTGCCTCCCAACCCAGCAGTAGAGTAAAACAGTTGAAAACCCTACACAGCTCATCCTTTCCCAAAACCCTGGAGAATGGTTTCACACCAACCACGATAAACATGACCCAGCAGAGAAGCCAGGCACTTTGAAACAATGGATAAGGGTGATCAGAACCGCTTGCACCTGGAGCAAGCTTTCCAGGGCTTTCCCTGCCACTCTGACAGAATAGAGACCTGGCCAACAGTCTAGGAAGATATGAGACACCCCCAAAGTGATTTATGGTGGACAGTCAGTTAAAGAGATTCCTCTTCAAGCAAAATTTCAGAGTCTAGGAAAAGTTAAGGCAGAACATATTTTGGGAGGGGCCAGCAATCATTTATTCCATTGGTTCCTTTCTCCCAAAACCCTGCTAAGTTTATCAATGTGGAACCACACTCAAAGTGACATTCAGGCAAACACGTGGAATTCCTCCGAGGCTTTCAACAAGCGACTCCTTTGAAGCCGGAGCTGGGAGTTAGGCTCACACTCCTCAGCCATGCAAGACTGCAGAAGAGCAAAGTTCGCTGCTTAGAACAATCTTAGAAGATGACTGCTAGTGCATTTCTTTCCCATATTAGTTTGAACCTCTCTACATAAATCTATTCTTCCAAACATGTTCAGACTCTCAGCCTAGCTTACTGTATTAGTACAGGGAGGAGGGGAAGCCACGGAAGGAGAGCTGTGCTTTTAAAACTAGAAACTGGATTCTCTTCAACCAATTTAACTTCTGACCTTCTCAGCTGTTAGATCAAGTTGTTGCAGCAGGCATGGAGCCAGACAAGTAAAACATAAGGGCGTGCAAGTTGCTGTGCAGTCAGTTTCTGGCTCTTGAGCTACATGCAAAAGAAAGGTGCAACACATCAGATTGCAGTAACTTCTATTTAAAGACTAAATGCTCCTGTTAATCAGAATAATTGAGAAATTGATTTATTATTGTTTCCATGTCAGAGATAACTAACTGGGGCAGTGGGGTTAAAAAGGAAAGCAGTAGTGCCTCCCAGCAGAGACCAAGGCATGGAAGTAAGGAAGATCATGCTGTACTCCCACACTTTCGCAACTGCTTTCGAGGTTTCTTCTGAGCCTAGGCACAAGCAGTTGCTGTGAATGACTGCATGGTGAGCTGCTAATCCCATTTTACACGTATGCTAGAAATAGCTTAAAGGGAAGTTAAACAGATACAATACTAAAATGTTTGGAAAAAGTTTAATTTAACAGATACATACTGAAAGAATGGAGTATTTAACGGACCAGAAGGCTTTGAATGAGAGCTGTGCTTTATTCCTCTCCATCACAGACAAGCTGAATGATCAGTGACAAGCCAATTATCCTTTTTGTGCAAATAACCTTTAATGCAAAACTGAAATTACCTGGTTTCTACAGCAATAAGTGTTGTACAAGGAAAGAGTGGAGTTATTGACAGAATAACCTGTTGTTGCTTAAGTAATGTACAGTCACCCTGCACTAATGTGTTCAGTATTTTCTCTGAACTGAAACCACAGCCCCAGTGGTGACAACATGAGTTTCCCACCCTCTGTAGTGGGTCCCTGCATTTCACCCTGTGTGTCTGTGTATCCTTGAGCTGTAGATAGGACACGTTCTAATCAAGATACAGAACAAAACAACAAGTTTATGAAAGGCACAGAAAACGAAAACTTTATTTTTACTTCGCCTGAAAACACAACCCCGTGTCCTCTGACTAAAGCATCAATGTTTATGCATTTAAGACCAAGTACATTACTCATACAGACTTTATCACAAAGTTTTAGCAAAAAACTGAACAGAATATAAAAAAGTAAACATGAATTCAAAAGTCCTTTAGAAAACATATTTAAAAACCCCAGTGAGAATCATGCTTGTCCCTGAACATAGAGTTCATAGTTTGCTTTTAACACAAATTCGAAGTAAGCGTTGGATTTCAAGTTGCCAAGTTCATTTGCTTGAAGCAAGTCCTTCACCTCTGGTAAATATTCACTTAACTGAACTCCTACAAAACAAAACCATTTATTACAACCCTGATTAAAGTACTTTGCATCAGCAGTTAACACTATTTTTAAGTACACACCTGTGCCTGCCTCACAGCTAAATTAGTCTTTTGGATTTGGGAAGCTCTGATTCTATTATACACGGCAAGAAATACAATAAAGCTTAAATAGCCTGTAAAACAGAGTTAGTTGGGCTTTTTTATCCAGAGTTCAGCAATTTAATGATTAAACCAAAAATCCAAGTCTTTATATAACACTTCACCAAAATAAAAATAAATAATAAATAAAAGAAAGTAGAAGGCTCAGTCATACAATAACTACGTATCAGTTGCAACAGTTCCAGCATAGGGTGTGCAAGTCTCACAAATGCAAGGACATTGACACAAAACTGGAACTGTTCTGAAGAACTTAAGTTTTGTCTTTTTCACATCAAGCTCTATGTTTTCTGCAAAAAGTTCCTATGCAATAGCATTTAAAACAGCTTTGACTCTCAGTTGCTTCCCTTCTCTCCCTTCCTCCTCCAGCTGTAAATTCCATGGCCATAACTTCCTATAGTGAGCTGTAAATGGAGAATGGGAGGTGTGTATTTTTGTTCTAGCTTTTGGAGAGGGAAAACAAAAGCAAAAAAAACTTTGGCTAAAATAGATTAAATTCTACTGAGTGACAGTCAATTAGTTATTATCCTGTATCTTACAGAAGAGACCTATTTACCTCCAGAAGACCTACTTTACTGTACAGTAAGCAACTGCTAAAATCAGTTGAGTGTCCTACTCAGCAAATAATTAAAGATACTAAGATTATAACCAAGAAATCTGCTCATCTCTTACCCCCTGAACAGTTCAGATAGAATTAGCTCCAGATGATTTTAACTGCCCAGCTGAATGAATTTTTTATTACTCTGAGAATTTAATAATGTTACTTTTTACATATTAGTGTTGATCTTAAGCCGCTTTTGAAACAACCATTTCAAGACATTAAATATATTTAAGTACACTTTACCTTCTTTCAATAGCTTTTGTAGTATTTTCACAAATATACTATCTTTAGATGCTTCAATTGGATCATCTCTACCATCCGAATATGACCACCTACAAGTCAAAGAACAATTTTGGGAAAGAATTACACAGACAAAATAAAAGGAAAACTAACAACAAAAAAACCCCACAGGAAAATTAGATAAATTATCAAAGGTGATTAATATATGTCCATATGCATTATGTGCTTGGTTATAGCTCAAAGCAAGAGGTTTTTTGCTATCCTTTGTTAATTAGTCGTTATTCCAAGAGTAAAACTGGAATGAAACTGCACTACTATAGCGTAGTCTAGTTAGAAGGAGAATAGAAATGTTTCCCATCTTCTAACCCATTAAGAATCCCAACTAAACAACATTATTTCTTTGATAAAATAAAAGTATTATCCATTGAGATAAGAACTACCTATTCTCCGTAACTGTACTTTACAACTGAAATGATGAAAGTGTAGATTTATTTTTTTGGTTGAATAAAGCAAGAGAAGCAATTCTCTAATGTGAAAAAAAATCAAAACAAACCAAAAAATCAGAGAAAAGAAATGGGGGAAAAATTTGCAAAATCCAAGTTGCAGGCCTGTAACAGCACACACAGCCACAAAACTAACAGTTTATCCACTCTGTGATTAAACACGAAGACTCATGAATACCAGTCTCATCTGTGGTACCAAAAAATCCTAAACAGATTTTTCTATGAGGAAGACTGTTTTAAATGACAATTTTTCATCCTTGCAGAGTTTTATATGTAGCAGTTTGAAGTCAACACCAACCTAACTTGTTTTGCTGCAGTTCTAACCTTTCAGTTGTTAAAATTTCCTGTTGCATGTGCTAAGCTGTCAGACAAAACTAGTTCTCATATCACTCTCTAAACTATCATGGGCTCGTGGGACGTGCTTGTAACAGATCTGGACCTGGATCCAGAAGCTATTATTGACAAATCCTCTGTACTTCCCTGGTTTTACCCTGGATGTCTCTTCACCTCCTAAATGTCTAGGATTACATCTTTAGTTCCACTGGGAAGAATGTGAGGAAAGGAGGGAGGAAGGGAAGGGGGATTTTCTCCCCTTGGGCACAGTGGAGGATAGTGCATCAGGAGCACACTCAGCAAGGCTCTTCATCCTACCCAGAAACCTTACCACCATCTGTAGCCCTCAAGTTAGAAACCACAGGCCATCCTTAAAAGTTGGTACTGTCACATCTCAAATGTTTACTTTGCACAGATTGAAGCTAACACCACCTCTCTGTAAACCTTTGTGAGCCTTACTGGACTGGAAACTCAGCTGAGACATCAAGTTTTGTACCCACTGTTCAGTGTAAAGTCTGCATCTCAAATTGCCCCTGGTTAGCTGCCAGAGTGGCCAAAATCTTGTCAGCATTGTACATGTTTGAACAGTTAAAATACCACGTTCAAAACCCTGTGCTTGCCCAGCGTAGACAGAACATAAACCAATAACTGGACTGGTGCCATGTAGGAGTTCTGAATTATTCTGTCTTTAAAATAACAGGAAGGGAAAACACTTGGAATGGTGTGAACCTCTTTCTGCTTATTTGTGTTATATGTGGACATAACTTAGTCATGCAATTAGGAATTACTTCCTAGACACCACTGCCCTTTGGAATCTATCCTATGCATAAGTGTGAATCCAAATGCTGCTTATTTCCATGTTAATCACAAATGGCACAGTGCATTTGGAATGTATTCTCTCCTCATCTTTTCTTCCTTAGGTGCCTCTTGGAAGATAGGTAGGAGTTAGGAAAGTAGGAAGATTTCTGAAAGTTAGAAAGGAGAGGGAGGAAATGCCATTTGTGTTATTAAACCTGGGAGAGAAGAGTACCACTGTTTGATGAGAACATTCTTGTGACCAACTGGACTCTGCCTGTATTTGGTTTTGAACAACCTTAAGACTGGCTTTTCTAAGCACTGTTTAGGCTTTGATCTCTTACAGCCAAGAATGCAGTTTTAACTCAAAAAGGTCATGAAATTGCCAGTGTGGTTCAATGGCAAAACCGAAATGAAAAAAAGCTTGCAATAGTGACCTCTGCCTATGTTATCTTGTTTAAAAGCTTCTGTTTGAGATGCTTCAAAGGACAAAAAAACCAAAATAAAGGTTAAAAAGGTTCAGCATTGGTCACTTCTTTTACCTCAGGAAAGGGTTCAAGAACAAAAGCTGCATGGGCTCACTTCTTGTGTCAGGTGCCAGGACTGCACAACAGGTTGCCAGTGAGATAAACCAACAAAGTACTGCAGATTTTTTTTTTCTGTGGTTTCACTTTACCAATAAGAACATATGGTCTGATCAGACACATTATACTTTACTAACCTTATCCTGTGAAATTAAATATTTTTGGTAAATTAGAGAATAGTACACTAAAACATAGTTCTGGAAAAGCTGTGTCTCAGTAACTTATATTTATACTTACCCATCTCTTTGGAGAGCCTTACAGAGAATTTTAAGTTTAAGATCATTTACATCCACTTCTTCTTCCTTCAATTCGTATAACGAGAAAAGACAAGCAAATTAAAATTTTAGGGTTTTTTTACAAAGAAATAATCACTCTGTCACACAGATTGCACCAATGAATTAGTTTCTTCAATCACCAAGCATAGTTTTTAACACATGCTGTTTTAACAGATGATCTGATTGGACTGTTGAAACACCAAACACTGTTTCCATTTGAAATCATGGATTCAGACTTTCTACATCACCACTCAACTGCTGAAGACCAACTAACACAGTTTGTAAAAGGCACATTTTAAAATACCAATTTGTAAAACATTGTATTCTAGGCAACTTTTATTTTACCGTGAGCTAAATGATGAGTGGAGTCAAAGCTCTTTTTTCAGTATGGCCAAGTTAACTAACATGCATTAGTGTCCACATTAGGATGTATGTTTTATAAATATATTAGTAAATGTTTTCAGAGATATACATTTGATTTGAAAAGGGCAGTTTCTTCATTGCACAGAAACCACCACCTCCGATTTGTGCTGAATGGTTCTACACAAGTTGTTAGAAACTTTAATATCTGTGGGAAAAAATATTTGAAATTGCACAGCTTTGGACTAAAATTTATTTTATTGAGATGAAAAAAAATACAGTTGGAAAAAAAGCAGATGAAAAATCTGTGGTTCAAAGCTATTTACATGTTAGAAAGTGGTGACTATCCTACATTACCTCATGACAATCAGCGAAAACTGTCAAGAGGGAAGACGCAAGAACTAAACTACTAAAAACAGTTGATCTTTGTCCTGTTTGGAGACAGCCTGTAGGGAAGCAAGGCTCTAAAAAGAAACTGTAGACTATAAATGGGAAGTGAAGATGAAGAGTATAATCTTTCTTAAATTATCTAAACCACACTTGGCATTATGTCTCCAGTGGCTTGAAAAGAAACTGAAAAAACCTATCAGGGGTTACTTTAATTACCATACACTAAGCTAATATGTAAATTAACTACAGATGCACCACCCTAGCTTAAATAATAATAAAAAAGTCTCTATGTTAGAAATCCTTCAAAAACTTTTCCTACCTCATCAATATATTCCAGCAGATCAAGTGCTTTCTTGAAGTCATATTCATTGGCTCTTCTGTTCTCATCACATATGAACAGCTATGAAATCAGAGAATTCACACAGAGAATTATTTTTAGCCTACAAAGTAACGTAACTGGTATCAGGGACAACCCACTGTGGGAAGACCACCACGTATTTTCTACTTGCATGACCTTCTCATGAAAATGTGTCTTGATTCAACTGCTAGTATTTTTATAGTAAGGAATACACTTAAGGTTTTAGAGCAGCATTCCATCTACGTGACAATGGTCTGTGAACAAATGATACTGGATACAAGGCTGCTGGGTTTCAAATTTAAGTGCCATTTAAGGCTGTAACATTCCTGGACTACTGTAGCCAGAGCTCAGCTCCACAAATAAGCTCTCTGAATTATTTTGGTAATTAAGCTCAAAGCAGTACTTCAGCACATGTGCTGCCTTTCACCCCTTAAAAAAACAAGGTCCCCTCAGTATTTCATACCCCCCAATTATAAATTAATACTTCAAAGAAAAATTAACATCAACACATTTAATTTACACTTTCCGAGTTTCCTTTTTGCATTGCAAGTAGCAAGTGTTAACACTAGTTTGACAATAAGAGAGAATTCAGAAGAAAAACTGCTGTGGTGCCAGCACTTGCCAAGTCCTGACTGACACTTCCTATCCTTCCCTGATCCCACAGTTAGCCTTACTTAAAGGCACAGGTAAGGACTTCACAATCTGCTATTAGCACAGTTCTAAGAAAATGACAAGAATGTAAACAAGCATATTTGTTTACATGCTAGCTTTTGATTTTCCACAGGATTACAAAAACACAGAAAAACTGACACCAGACATAAGTGACTTCTTTTACAATGTATTGCTGTTATTCATGGAGTATTTTTTGTGTGCATCACTGAATGATAAAAATATGTGGCAAACAAGGAAGAATCAGTAAGGCTACTGGTTCCTGGCTGATACCAGAAAGGAGTGTTAAAAAGAAGTCAGCACTATTATTTATCCCAGTTCTGGAACAGTTCAAATTTTTGTTTCACTGTGGGCTGGATTTTTGTAAACGAAACAAAAGTAGAAAGACTTCTGGTGCCTCTTTGCAACAGGTGACCAAAAGCCTCTTCCTGCTTCTAGTACTTCCTTTTTCTATCTTGCAGCATCCTTCTCCACTAAGGTAGAACTGTTTGTTCATTCTGCCTTCCAAGTTCTGCCCTACCAAGAGTGTAAAGGAAGGTAAAAACTGTCTCACATCCAAAAACTGGTTTAGACCAGCAAATCAGCTTCTGGCACTGATCTGATTTGCTTTTTCTCCTAGCAGCACTCCAAAGCACACATTCAACAGAAAAAACTAGGACTAAACCCATCATTCTGATGTTTGCTGGTAGAAACTAAGCAAAGTTAAACTAATCCATACATCAGATCTTTATATCATGTCATGTCATATAAGGGATAAAGGCAGCTGTGACCTTCTCATTTATCACAACGGGGCAGAAAACATACTGGAAGTTTTCCTGTGCAATGAAGAAAACATGAGACACTTACATCAATGAGCTGAGATGCAGACAGCACTGGCATATCATTGAGGTTCAACTGTTTCTCTGCCAGGAGCTGTTCGGGAAGTGTCTCCTGATGTAACAAAAAGCGCTCCTGCTCTGATATTTCTTGTAGTCATTTAAGGAAATGAATGTTTCATGTTATTAAGATGTAACAATAAATTCTGTGGCACAACAATAACTGTCAAGTCACAATATTATTCATGCCTACAAATGTTTGTTATGAAGCATTCTATTTGGACTTTCATCCACGTTCCCAAAGCACAGAAACACTCCCACTTCAATACTGCCATCCCAGGGAACTAGTTCTTACTTTCCACTCATATTCCCAGTGTAATGAAAACGCATAACTCTAATTTTGTCTCAAAACTTCATAATTCATACAGAGGATTGGATGAAAGCTGTTGCACTGTGCAGGAAAATGAGCTGGGTGCAACTTTAAGGAGCTGTGCCATGGGTAAGTTCCATCTCATGAACTGCTCAATTTTTGACTGTTTTATACCTGCCAGTATGAGCTGCTTCACGATGAGAAACTTGCTAGACTGAGACACTCAAAATGGAATAATATTAACCACACTATATGAACCCTGCCTTTCCCACCATTTTCCATTGCATGTTAGAATAGGGAAAAGAATTCTGTGGAGCACTTTATCTGTTTAGAGGAATAAGCAAAATGTGCAGAAATAATTAGTCTTTCTTTATCAATAGGAAAGTGATACACAGAGTTTAAGTTTTAAAAAGTACATCATGTGTCACAGAAACGTGTAGCAGAATGAAGTCCAGAATAAATTTTGAGATCATTCTAGCCACTGACATAAAGCTTTGATTATCTCATCTGTCATTTTTAAATTTTCCTATTGAGAGGTGAGATTCCTCACATCAGCATAAGCATTTTCACAGTGATAAAAAAAACAAATTTCAGCTTCAAGATTTCATGCAATGCTATGCAACTTGAAAGGCAGATAATACATTATTATTATGAGTTAAAAATAATTTTTAAAGCCTGCTGTGTTAATCCAATTATTACCAGGCTTTTTCAACAGGATTTAAGAACTATTCATTACATAGATGGATAAATACTCAGATAAACAGAAGTAAGCTTGAGCAGCAACCCAGAGTCATATTCCAAAGCTTCCCCCTGGTGGCCAGAATCCTTTAACCAGTAGTGCAAAATTGCTTTTTCTCAAACTCACAGCACATGTACTGCACAAACAGTATTTTCCAATGGGATAGGAATGACAGAGCAGTGGAACCATTGCATTTGGTAATGAATTTTCCTGTTCACATCATTTCAGATAGAGTACAATGAAACACTGTCATGGTAACCTTCCTAGATACAGAGCACAAAAGCCTGAGAAAGCACTTCTTGATCACAACTATATGTATTTGCAATTGCATTACTGCACTACAGCACAGTTACAGGATTTCCTTGTACAGACTAAGAACCTCAGGACTTGAGAAGAATTCAAAAGTGAAAGCCATTCTATAAATGGGCTCTAAGAAATGAGCAAAATCATCAGCCCATTTATCCTTACCACACTAAGTCAGCACCCTCAACATGAAAAATCAACAATCTCCAAAATTAATGGGATTCTAATTCAGTAATTCACTAAGTCTTTTCTTCACTTTGCCCTGTTTTTATTTCTTACCTTCTATTTTCTCTTGTAGTATGTCTTCTGAGAAGTCAGATGCTAGTGCAGCTAATTTACTCAAGCCAAGAAGTGTTTTCTTCTTGGCAAAGTATCGTGTCTCCGTATTTGCTAAAGTCTGCAATGTTCTGTGAGCCTAAAATTAATGAAGATGTTAGAAATCAGTTTTGTAAATTAGGATCAGAAGGTTAACAGACAACAATTTTAGCTGAACAGAAGTCTCACAGCTATTTATTGTTTGTAATACTATAACCCTTGATTATAAAAGTTGTACAATTTGCACAGTGAAACTCTGCACTAGTCTCTTCTTGAAGAGTGTATCTCCTTCAACAATATATTTAAAAAATCTTTTCATTGCTAATAAAAAAACTTACCTCATTCTGAATGGATAAATTACAACTACACACATTGTATCTTTAGGATCTAATTCAATACATGGCAATAAAAGCCAGGCAAATATGTTTTGACAGAACACTTTAGCATGCACTGATTTACATGTTGATTTGGGAATGTGAAAAAACAGAATTGTGTATAACTGCTGCAGTAACCAAATACAAAGGCAAGAATTTGTTTATCAGATAAAAGAAACAATTTCTGAGCACTTACTCAGAAATAAACTATCTATCTATACTGAATTAACTGTATATTTTAGAATTCTTACCCCCTCTTCAAAGCGCTTTGCTATGACATAGAAAACCTCAATTGACACAAACGGAATATTACAATATTCTCAGAGTGGTTCTTCTTTGTTTTGGTTGGGGTTGGTGGGTAGGACTTTTTTGTTTGTTTAAGAGGGATATGGCATTACGAACCTAGAATCTGGAGTAGGATAAATATTTCCATGGGTTTTATGCTTAACAAATGTGCATGTGAATTGAAAGAAGCCATTTTTTATTTGAAATGCTTTTAACTGTTAAATGAAATGCATTTTTAAGTCTAGCAGAAGGACGAAAACACTGACCAGCAAGAAGAGGGGGTGTAACTGGAAAGCCCAGAAGGCAACTAAAGATCATGTTTAAAAACAGTATCACATTAATCTATCCACATACACATCTCCTATTAAAAATACTTTAAACTATGAATGTAAGTGATTAAAGTTATCAATAGCTTTTTTAGTTTCATGATACCTCCAAATTCCTTAGCTTTAACATGCTAGTCTTGAAGGAGAAGTTGCAGTTTTTCCCTGGCTGGATAATATTATAATGCTATTGATATGCACTATACAACCCCAATTCCACCAAAGGAGTGATCACGTAGCCAAACCAAACTGCCTCAGTAGAGAGTACTAGCCATGAGCCAGGGATAAAAACAGCCCTAATTTCCAATATACATGCTGCAGTGGCTTACATGAGATACCAGATGGTGCCTGAAGGGAGTACTTTTGGTACTCCAAAAGTACTCAATTAATTATCTGCCATCTTTCCCTTAACTCCCCTGGATGAGTTGTCCTCTGATGGGGAAGAGTCATAACTCGGTAAATTACCTACTTGAACATGTACTTGACCTGTTCAACACGTGGTATTTTCCATTTGGCTGTATTTAAGAAACCCTACCTTTTGCAAATCCTGGCTATTAATGTCATGTAACCAGCTCAGATGTTCATGTGCTTGCAAGAAGCTGGCCAGCTGTCCATGCTGAGCAATAGGCTGAGATAACAGCTTCCCTCGCTTTCCTTTTTCCAGATACCAGCGGAACAGGAAATCGGAAAAGTTCTGAACAGAACAGAAATATGAACAAATTTTAAAAGTTACATTTCAGTATCTGGTTTGCCTTCTAGGTGCTTTATAAAATACAATTGGTAAGAAAATAGTAAGAATCTGCTTGATAAAGCCAGACACACACGACACAAAATACAGTGTTGATAAAAATCCCTGTAAGAGTCCTGATAAAAAGTGTTTAAAGCATTCATGATGCTGATAAACACAGAATCCTTCAATTAAAGTGATGCAAGTGCCAAAAGTAAATTCTTCACGTTAATACACAAGAACAGGAACAAGTATCACATCAATCACAATTCTTCTCATCTTGTTTTCATACCTGTTCCTTTGTCCCCCTTGAAACTCCATGCTTACTATTTCCTTTCATAAACAAGTTTACTTCAGCTGTCACTGTTTTTTTAAACATTCCCTCCTACCTACAAGTTAACCTGCAACTTTCCTTCTCTCAAGCACTGTTTAAGAAAACCTGTCTTTTTAAGAGAAAAAACACCCTATTTTATCCTCCAAAACTCGAATGCGAAATAACTAATCAGGATTTCTGTCCAAGATTTAATTTAGTCTATTCAGGACAATATTAGAGTAATATTAAATTTTAATTGTATTAACAATTTAAAAAATGAAGTCTGAGGAGGCCATCAGTCTGACTGTCTATCCATTAAACTTATCTATGCAGCTCTACATTGGCCCCAATAACTTATTTTCAGGAAGTTTTACATTTCCCTTTTAAAATAAAGCATGTGAAGAGGGGAAAAAAAAGATAATTTAGGCCATTTGACGGTCAGGTTGAGTATTTAAGATGCACTATTTTGAAGTTTGCTATTATTTCTGTCTATTACTGCTACTTCTGGTTTTTTGTTATTAGAACAACCTTTATGTAGGAAATTTACTAGGAAACATGTAGACTGCAGGATTTCTCTTTCCCCAGTAGTTGTGGAAAGCTAAACAAATTAATCTCTCCAATTCTCACATTAAGTCTCTTTTGTTCCAGTCACACACATTCCAAGTAATCTCCACCACCTCTTCCTTAAGCTTTCTAATATTTCAGCACACTTAATTTTTACACTAGATTTTAACAGACAGTGGAAAATCTGTCCAACAAATATGTAGCAGGACAATGCAAAAAAACCCAAAGCAATAATAGCCTTACCCTTCTACTCTTCCTAACTACTTTTATATTTATACACTGATTATTTTTCTATTTATACATTTAACAATTTCATCTCTTTTGGAAATTATCCCAAATTTTACATTATGTTAGTTTAATAAAACAACAGTGCAATGCCAACAGCACCTGAGTGAAGAAAAAGTCACAAAATGCTGAAAAATGTTAAGAGTGAGAAAACATGTCTGCGGCACAAACAGGTCCCATGAAAAGGCATTGCCCATACAGGTACTAGTACCTTTATTTCTGCTGGCTAGCTTTGCCTTCCCAATATAAAATACTCCCTTGCACATTTCACAGTGAATATTGACTTCCATTTTACACATCACCCCTGTCTGTATACATAATTACATACACATTAAAAAAAACCAGGAAAAGAAATCCCAGAAAGAAGTAATAAATTTTGAAACATTTCAGATGCAAACTTATTACAAAACACTATCTAATGGAAATGGAGGAGACTTGCCTGATCTGCAAACTGAGTCATGTAGCGTTGTAACCTGGCCTGGTTGTCTGTCTGCTCACACATCTGCACCAGGATATCAAAGTCGCAGTACTTCTCTGCTAAAGCAGCTGCCAACTGGTACTGTCCCAGGGAAACTAAGGAACCAAGAAAAAGAAGTTTTATCAAACAAGCTCAGCTTTGTCTGAGACCAGAAGTATGAAAACAAGTTTCAAGTGCTGCCATCGAGGAGATACTCACACATTCCCAAAGGAACACGCCCCTCCTGCATGCATCTCCTGTGTACACTCACACTCACAGACCTACCACCTCTGTCACACAGCACAAGAGGGAAAAAGGGAATACTAAATGGCACCATGTCTTCTATTTCCTCTGGAAGTTACCATCATCTGCAATTTGCACTGGGGGTGGGAATTCCACCCATGACTTAACATCAACAATAACAGCCACTTAAATAAAGAAAGCAAAAAAGCAGCAGCCATAGGCTTTTGAAAATGAACAGGACAAATAAGGACAACTGGGTTTCCATTAAAGAGAAACTACTTAGACTCTTTCTTTTCGTTCAGTTAAATATGTAAGAGTCGGCAGAAGACTTAGTTTTGTCTGTAAGTAAATATGAACCTTAGATTTAACATAATGATATAAAATGTATTTATAAGCTAACAGAGCCCTGTTAATGACTGTCAGGAAAATGGACAATGACAATTTTATGAAGCTTTTTCTAAGAATGCTCAAATTATCATTAGACTGTTCTACTTGTATAATTTACTTCAGTAAAAAAAAATCAAACTTTCCAAAGTTACTAAAATGCTTTTACAAGAACTTATTTCCATTTTAAAAGGGAGCTTTTCTATGGCTGACTTATTCAGGACTAGACCACATCCAACACATTAAACAATGGGTATGATTATTAAATTATTGCTATTCAAAAAGTGACTATTCACTGATAAACACCAAACAAACTTTCAAGCACATAGGTTTATCTCAACTTGCAACAATATAAACATTTAGAATCCATTTACAGGTTACTTTCTGCCAGGCAGCCCAAGATAAAATCCTGCCAGAAAGTTTAACAAGAAGACAAAAATTCAAGCACCCAGGTGTCTAAGAAGAGGTACACACATGGAGTGCAGTCCTGGATACGAACTTGTAATCTGCTTTTATTTTGCAATTATCTCATTAAATCATAAACCATTCATTTGTACTCTGAAAGCAACTGTGTAAAGCAAGCAGAATTCACACCCAGATGCCATTTACTCTGTCAAACTGGTGCCATTTCCTCACGGAATGGACCATTCACCCTTTTCACGTTCAAGAACACGGGGAGCACTCACGGAGAGGGGACAGGAGCTCGGATCTTTTCTGGACATATTCCATTTCCACGCTGCTGTAGCGCTCCTGGTCAGCCAGACGATCCACAGACTTCAGCTGAGCGACGTAGCCATCCAGGAAGCAATCCAGGAGGGCCACCAGCTGCTCGGTCAGCACGCTGCGGAGGTTGCTGTCCACCTGGGGATACACCACCTTCAGGATGATCCCGTGCTGACGCGTTATGGCCGTGCGGAGGCCACTGGAGGCTTAGGAAAACAACACAGGGAACGTTAAAGCAATAATCCAACCACCACAGTAATCCACACCACAGCAAAGCATGAGAAAGATATTACTATGTATAATAAAAAAAGTACAAGGAAAAGAAGCTAATAAATGTTTTTATTTTAAAAATTGAAGTAATACCGTCACCACTCCACCCCCACAATAAACAACTACTCCCATCTACTTTTACATACTAAATTGGGCCAAGATGTGGCAAACAAAAAGCCTGAACTAGGCAAATCTATGCTGCCAACTACCAACAACAGCTCTTTTTCCAGAAGAAAAGAATTACTTGCACTATTTCTAAGCAAAGTAAGAGAATATACACAAGGAAAAGGCAACTTCTCTTAACCTGATTTAAATACTTTGATATAGTCATCAAAACACAAGATCAAAAGAGTTTGCATGGGTCCTGGATTTTGTGAAAAGGAATATGGATTGCAAGACTTTCGTCTTGGAAGCACTAAACAAATGTTTTCACATGCAGAGACTACAAGGAACTTAAACACCAACTGGAAAGTGCTTGCTTGTGATAACATTGTTCTGATAGTTTTTCACACTATTAAACCATCAAAACAAAACATATTTATGCAAGTAGAGAATCATCAGTCCCTTTAAAACAGCTTTAGATCATATTGTAGGATTTATTTTAATGTTATGTACCCCACAGATCTGCCAACCAGAACCAATGCATCAAAAAAAAAAATTCTAAAATTAGCTTTGTTTCCCAAACTTATGGTTTTATAGCCAAATTTGCAGTGCAAGTTTTAAAAAAACATCATCAGTACTGGACAAATTAAGTGTTCATTGATTCATCCCATTTCATTCCCAAATGAGAACTTCATTTCCACTTACTCTCACTGACAACCCTGCAGCAGCTTTTAACAGTAGGTTTAAAATTCAGACTGAAATTCATGTGTTCTGAAACTTACGAACTTCTAATAGTATTTTCTCACCTGTCCATGGAATATATTCAGGTTCTCTTTCTGGAAGTTCTCCTGTTTTATATAAAGAGGCTCTAGACTGACGATACTGACAGGCAGCTTGTAGCATATCCTATTGAAAGGTAAGGATGTGAGTATTTTAAAAGTCTATTTCACACAGACCACAAAAGATGTTGTCTTTTTTGCTATAATTCTGAAATGTTCTCTTAATATCCACATTCTTTCTACACCACTTTCTCAGCTGGACAGAAGGGGACATACTGACTGAGCAAGAAACCTCAGTGCCCAAACACAAGCTCTTCACTTTTTGCTACATATTCATGACTTCACAACTTTCAACAAAGCTGCAACTTCTCAAAGTATCTTCAACAGTGGCTCAGGAGGGAAAGGAAATTCCCTAATTCTGCCCAAGGCTGCCTTTTCCTTCCTACTGTATTTGGACATGTGAAAAGCACATTCGCTTTTCTTCTCATGTCAAGAACTCAGATGTGCTACACTCATCTTGCTCTGTGCTCTTCAATGTTTATCTTGCCCTCCCACAAACATCTTGGTTAAGGCAGTTGTGTACCTTAATGATGTTGTTCACATTGACAACTATTTGGGCCCACTCAATTGATTCAATAGGCATATCTTTCAGGATTTGTTCCTCCTCTTCTAATAAGGATTCAAAGATGGAATCTATCTGGGATACCTTGAAGACAGAAAGAAAAGTTTCATTGAACACAAACACATCCACTGTCAGCTGATACCTGAAAGTCAACAGTTGTATGGATAAATAAGTACATTAGTATAATCCACATAAATAGCCAAAAATATTAAAAGGTATCAACTGCCCTAATGCACAGTGAGATCACCAGCTTATGGTTCATACAGTAATTAAAACTACAAAAAAATAACCTTCTTTCTGGACTTCAATCTGAAAGGAAAAGAAAAAAACCCTCATTTCTGAAGACAACTCCATACACTTCCATTAAGCATATTCCTCCACCATCTTCTGGAATATTTGGCAGCAGAATCTTTGTTAGATAAAGTATAGTGGATAACATACCTTGTTTAAAATAGCAAACTATTATTTCTGTTTTCTTTAATATTTATTTTTTCTCCCTTAGCAACTATTGTTCTCTGCAGTAAAAAACTTCCTAAGAATAAATGTTTTGTGCATAGTTCTTCTCAAGAAGGAAGAAAGAAATAAAGACGGAGCACATGACTGGAACGCAGCATACACTGAGAACTAACTTAGCTTGACTAATGTTAGAGAGGACAAAAATTATAAGTGACTGAATTAATATAATCCCATCCAGGACAGCTCATCAAAGCAGCTCTGCTATCTGGAAAGCTTCATACTCTTCAATTAATCCCTTAAAATTATAATTTAGTATTCATCTTCTTATCTGTCAGAGAATCTCAGTTGTCTTTTTCATTGCTTATCCATATTGGGTAGTTGGAAATTTCGACAACTTTACCTCTACTACATCAAATTTGTCAGAATTCACATTTCAGCTGCAGATACAAAAAGTACATACACTAAAGTGAGGAAAATAATATCACATAATCCCTATTTAAAGGGTAGTGTGTAAGGTTGAATTTATCTTTACAGTTTCACAGAGAAAAGTTTCAAAATACATTTCAAAGCACTGTGACATTTACTACAGGCAAGGCTATACAGTAATTGAGGAATGACAGGTTTCTTACCTCCCTGAAGAACACATCAGCAGGGGTAAGGCTTGGTGGAACATCACATTCCCTCTTGTTTAATGTCATCAGTATAGCAGCATTCACCAGCTCAGGCAGCCTAGAGTGGTGATTCTTGAGAACAATAGCTGCTGCCAGTTTCTCTGCGTGCTCACAGAGCAACAGTCGAGTGGCCATCGGCATCCCTCGCGCTGGAAAACTGCCCAGACGTTCAAACACACCAACCTTTTATTAAAAACAAAACCAAAACAAAACACCCCATGCACTTTAAACAGTGTTCCAGAGGAATCAAGACAAAGTAATAAACTGTGTGTGCTGATAACAAAAGAACAGTAGGACTTACCTGATGAAGAAACTCAATGAAGAAGGAGTGTGCTTTTGTCTTATCCTCTAGCTGATGAAGAAGAATGAGAGATGTGTTGCTGAAACCAGCTGCTTCTAAAAAAAGCAAAATCTTAGGTCAGAGCACCTGATATCTTCATTTCTGGATAACTATGTGTTTTCCCTCTGAGGTAAACTGATCTGTCAATTTTTATAGTGGTACCATAAAAAACCATACTGGTAGTTTTCACAGTATATGCACACATTTATATACTGCTTACCATGCTATTTTTGATCTGTTTTTTTCAACTCTATCATGGCTGAAGTAAAACTTTTAGAAGAAATAATGTATCTTTCGATCAGTACTATTCCAAAATACTCAATTCATTATGCTGCTAAAATAGCAGCTCACCAGCATATTCTAGTTTTAGTAGGATTCAGACTAATATTTTTATCCTTATGGCTAAATTTATTATGCCCTAGACCAGAGCAACTAGAAACTACAGTGTTAACAGGCATTCAGACCTAATTGACTCTGCATCCAGATTTTTTGTATAAACTAAGTGTCCTTATAATATCAAGCTAAAAAACTTGGAAGAGCTATCACTGAGCAAAATTAGCAAGATGATTTCCAAGAAGCTATCAATTTTCATTTTTGGCTTTAATCAGGAATAAACACAGACAGGCTGCCAAATTAAAAATAAAGTTGAATCAGAAAATAGTAAGGATCTGATGCCTGACAATTTCCAACTGGCTGCTCCACACGGCAACAGGAAACATCATCCATCTGGAACTATTTATATGAACTTTCAAATTAGGCCTGTACTCTCTAAGTGGCAACCACTGCCTAGAGGTTTGAGGCCACTTTCAAATTAAAACTTGTAAGAGGCACCAAAGCATGAAAAAAGAAGTTTCCTGCTGAAAACATGTTTGCTTTAATGCTTTATGTACAACAAATACTTGTAAACCAATTTCTCTTGTCCTCTTTCAGGCAGACATAAATACCAAAGCCCCAGGGGAATAAGAGCTCACTCTAGCCAGGATCCAAGGTCACCAGAAGCTGTGCAGTCACACCAACAAAAAGGGCTAAGAATGAACAAATAAGCTCTGACTTTTAACACATCTATTTTTCTGGAAAATGATTCAAAACTACACAAGGAATCATGGAAACACTAAAGTGACAGCACCTGATCCTTGCACAAAGTACCCTTCTCAGAAATATGTTTTCCTTGATGTTTGTGTTTACTGTATGAAGTCAAGAACTAATCACAGCAGACTGCAAGTTTATCTGGTAATATCAAAAGATGCATCTTTAAGTCTTTCTGGAAATGTATCTAGTGGTGATAGAGGGCAAGGGACACATAAGCTGAAAGTATAATGATATCTAGAGTATTATAGATACTATTTCTGAAAAAACAAAGAAACAAACAAAAATAAAAACCAAACAAACCAAAAAGCTCAAAACCCAACACACTACATTTACCTTCAGGTACAGATTCAGCCCATCTTGGATCAGAGGCAGGGTAATCATCCATTAAGTCCACACTGATCTGAGTCACTGCTCTATCCAGCTCAACATCAGAATCCAAATCTGTATTACTTGGAAAGAGCTCAATTACCATGCTTTGTGCATTGACTGTATCTTTCCTGAAATTAAAGAAACAAAGTATGCTAAATAAGACCAACCAACAGGATTATAGAAAAAAGAAGCCTCAGTAAACAGGATTTCCTGATTCACTTTTTGTGAAGTGCTTTAGATTATATACATCACGCATTTTTTGCACTCTCTCTAAACAAACTGTGGATAAAAGGTATTTCAATTCTTTAAAAGTAAGTAGGCAAAAGTAAATCAAAAAAGCACAAGCCAGGAGTCAAGGCACAATTTTTTATTACCTCTATTATTATTATTATTATTTAAGAGAAAAGACTCATCACACAGAGCTAAGCCTGGATGTATCTGGTAGTTAAGTCACTAAATTTCTATTGCTTGCTTTAAAATTTTCTCATTTTCTCAATCATTCCCACTAATGGCAACAGCGGGGAAGCTCATTAAAGCTCTCAGGAAAATGCTTCAGCAAATATAATGCATTATTTTAATTTCCTATAATTTCAAACAATCTTCTCTTATTCATATCAAGAAGTAAAGAAGCAACCAAACACAGACCAAGGTATGAAGTTGTACTTTTGTGTAAAGAATTATGCAACATACACAAAACCCAGGGATTTGATTTTGTGACTAAAAAATTGTAGTATTCTGAATGAAAAGGGATATTATGAGTCCAATACTAGAAGAACTTATATTTTTCATGAAACTTTCAGTTTGAACACTTTCATGACCAAGATGTCTACAAATTAAAAAAAACAAACAAAAAAACAACCCAGCAGTGCATCCAGAAAATGCATGAAGGTAAACTAAAGCAAAGGATACTTTTGAAAAACTGGAATATACTGAATCTTCTACTGAAAAAGGAAGTCCCATCTTTACCACCCAGCAGGATGTGTTTCTAAGGAAATCACATGGGACTTCATTAGCTCCTTCAAACCATGAAGTGCCCTCAGAAAGGGTCAACATGATCATTCCATAGAAATTCTTATCTCCTCTAAAGATCACTAGGTCTGTAAAGCTTCCAGAGCTCACTGTACAGCTGGAACATTTTACACTTCCAGTGGCTGCACAACCTTCCATTATCTGGTCTGCATCAACTCACTGGCCATCTGGACAGGCCACTGCTACATCTGTTCTGTGGAAGACTGCTCTGTTCATG
Organism: Trochalopteron elliotii; assembly: GCA_024734555.1. Classification (NCBI taxonomy): domain Eukaryota; kingdom Metazoa; phylum Chordata; class Aves; order Passeriformes; family Leiothrichidae; genus Trochalopteron; species Trochalopteron elliotii. Next base: position 4,987,664 of record JANPWX010000097.1, on the reverse strand, counting down.
TTACCAGACTATTTTTTTCTGGAAATAATTCAGAGTAATTATTATATACACAAAATTATTATTTTCTTCTAGTTTCATAAATATAACCCAGATTTTTACTGAAATAACTTCCAACTTTCATACTGTTTCACAGTTTCCCTCGCTACCTCCCACTTCCCTGTTTCCAACCCCCTCGTACATATCCTCAGTGACACCACGTTTGTTAACCATGGTCTCAGACCACAGCTCTTCCAGCCATCTTCAGCAGTACTTCTGTTTAATGACACTTCTGAACACATGCAGAATTTGTCTAAATTCTGTGCCTGTTTACAGATCTTGTATTGGTATCCTTTATTCTCTGTGCCTACTCCCCTTCATTATCTTTCACCCACATGAAGTTCTTGCAAAAGCACTCCTACCTCTTGTTATCTCAAACCTGTTCTTTCCAAGTTTTAAGACTCTTTAAGGAGATTAGTCCTGAGAGGGTTTGTGAGTTGTTTTGTTTTTTAAATACATAAATACTGAAAACAATCTCTTCTAAATATAATTAATCTAAGCCTACAGATCTGTTTATCTTCTTCTTTTCCTCCTTTATTTACATCACCCATCTCAACATCAAACCTTTCAGGAACATTGCACACCTCCCCACACTCCAACTGTTTCAATCAGGACAGTTTGACAAACAGAGTATTTTTTTCCACTCACTCTTCCATATCAGCCAATCTAAAAAAACATATCACCCTGCCCAAGGTCTACCACCTTCATGGCCATAAGTATATTCAAAAGTATAACTGAAAACAGCTAGGCAAATAAAAATGACGACGGAGAAGTGTTTTCAACAACAAAGCACCACTTACTGAAGAATAAAGAAATTAAAATGCAAAGCTGAAAGTTGTTTCACTGGCACAATTGTACCCATAGAATTTAGAGAGAGTAAGTGATAAGTGATTGAGATTACAGAAGTCTGCTCCTTTCTAGCACACATCCCTTCTGCACTAGCCCAAGGCGTACTTAATGTTTTCCTAATAAAGATGTGTGTCACTAAAATAGCTACAACTGAAATAGCACAGGAATATCCTAACCAAGACAACCTCTTACTCAAATACCAGAGTGCCTTCAAAAACAGCAAATAAAGTCTCAAAAACAAAGTACAATTTTTACCTGCAGTACTGTAGAAAAGCAGCTTTCAGTAATTTGGTTTTATCTTCTTGAGCTATAATTTCTAGCCTACCAGTTGCATCAAATGCAGGACTCTGAAAATGCAAAATAAAAACTTCAGCTGAAAGACAAATATGAATCTTCATTATGAAATGAAAACAATTTTTTTTAAGTAATAATGCCACAGATTTAAAATAAAATCACCACCTGGAAGCAGTTGTGTTAATTAAGTCAAACAAAGCTCTAAGATACACTACAATGAAAGTCACACAGAGGTTTAACCAAAACACCATCTGCAAAGGAACTCAGACCAACTTACTCTGCCCACCAGATTTTTTAATGACAATTATTCGAAAATTCAAACTCACCATTTCTGACAGGATTTAAAAGGTATTCCTGAGTACTATCGCTCACAGAAACAATTTAACTGCAAACAAACTTAACTAGAAACGAGTTTGTTAAGAAAAACACAGTTTCATCAGAGCAATCACACAATTCCTTACACTGAAATACTAGTTAATAGTAACAACTGACTACAGTGTTATATTAGACCTAGTGATAGACAGCAACACACCTACAAGAAAAAAATTCAAATTTCATGGAAAGCTCAACTGTAAAACAAACAAGCAAACAAAAAAACACTACCCAAACTGGCAGATGTAAAAATTTTTGTTTTGAAAACATTACAAACATTGGAGTCTCTATTTAAAAAACCTTTAAAACCCAAACAAGCCAGGATTTCCACAGTGAAAATTCAAAAGTGACATAAAAACCCACTTTGTACCCTGTTCTCAACCAGGCAAGCAAATAACCATTACCTCACTTCTTGGTCCAGCAATAGAAGAGGACAGGGCATCTTCAAGGTCTTCAGGAAGCACAGAAATATTTTCCCTGGACAAGATAGTGAGAAGTCCGCTTTTTTTGGCAAAGAAGATGGGAAGGCTATTACAGGAACCTGCTCCTAAAATACTATCTCCTAAAATAAGGAGAGGGGAAAAAAAAAAAAGCAAGCACATACATACCACTTTATTTTAAAACCAAAACATAGGAGTTTCATAGACAATTATTGACTTTAGTCATTAATCAACCAACAGTAATCGATAACTGCACCTGACTTAGAAATAATTGTGGAACTATTTGCTATTCTAGATGTAGACTTCCCGATACTGCAAGCATTAAAAAAAAAAAAAAGGAAGAAAAGAAAAAAATTCAAAACACCTTTGATGGTCATGGATGACATACTTAGAGATATCTGGCACTGAGTTAACTTCAGGGAAAAAACCAACCCACAGTGAATGTTAGGAAGGAGAAAAACCAAGGAAAAAGCCCCACAAGCAAAACCCCCATCCTTTCAAACACCAAACACTGGGATCCACTACATTTTCGTTTGAAACACTGCAGAGTAACAATACTGGATGTCACACCAGCACCTCTCCATATACTCAAGAGAAATCCCCAACTTGAAGCATTTAATAAAGAAGCACAATTATGACACTGCTCTCTGAGATATCTAAATATTGTAAAAATATTGAATTAGGAGGTACCAACAAAATGTGATTTCTCTCCACAGCAGGTTACCTTGTATGCCAAATATGATTTTTTCCTGTGGTAAGGAAATTCTGCCAGTTCCAGTGGAACAAGCAAACACTTCATCTTCCTTATAAAGGTAAGCAGCATGGCTGAAGTAATCTGGGACTACCAGGCAGCACAACACTTCATCTTCTGACTGAAAGTGTTGAATACAAACAACATCACATATACAATCAATCTCTTAAACATGCTAATCCATGCTGCCTGAACTTGTGTTAATTTTTAACAATAAGATATGAATGTAACTTACAATCTAAAAACCCAAACAAAATCACTTTTAATTTACCCTAGAATTTTAGATCCTGGTTTTTTTTCCCCCTTCCATATGCATTATATTCTTGCTAATTTCATATGGAGAGGTAAATAAACAGAACAATTATTCAATAATTTTCCCATTTTTCTTCCACATTTGAGCTTTAAGATTCCATTACAGGCAGCGGGGAGAGGGGGAAGAGTGGAAGAAGTCTAGTCCCCAGGTTTATGCTACCAGAAGCCACAGCACAGACAATGTATTCCACAGACAACCAACGTGTCCTGCCCTCCCAGCAAGCCTAGCAAGGACCAAAAAACAGATCTTGTAATCCCTTGTCCTGCAACAAGAGTCCCAGAGTTTGAGATCTGTTCTAAATGGATTACAAGAGCATAAGATAAAATCACTCTGTAGAAACTTTTACACAAGCACAAAAATTAAAATTAATCAGCAGGAGTCAGATTAGACTTATTTTTTAGGGTTTTATCTTATACCTTAAAATGGAAAGCATAAACTTTACATACAGTACGTATTGAACATTAGGAGATGCTGGTACACATTTTCCTCACAGTATTACAAATACATGCTTCTAAGGGAAACTGATTTTTCTTTAGACAAAAACCTGACACACGATTTATGTATGGGAATACCCTCAAACACTGAACTTTCTTAAATTGCTATCAGAACCTCCATTAGCATACCTGAAAAGATGGATTATACTGTGTGACCTCCACGACAACATCATCAGACATCTGACAGCCTTTATCTTCTACTGTTATCAGAGTGTAGTAGACAAGACATGGACGATCTCCAGGATGCCATGCTGCAGCAAGTATGACCAGTCCATCACTATTCAACAACAGATATCACACCATTGAGAGATGATTATCACATATTTCACTTGCACAAACACTACCAATCAAAAAAAAAAAGTAATTAACTATAATCTCAACTAGATATTGTTCAATCTTTTATGCTTTTAAAAAGAAAAACTATGCTATTTGTTCTTCCAAGTTACTTTATTAACAGTATTCATATTGCAGTACGAGACTAAATCAAGGCAGGTGTAATTTCATACAATTAAATCAAATGCAAGAAATAGTAAATTCTCTGCATCTGCTGGAACAAGTTATAGTTGCTTGTTTTTTTGTCTTGGTAAAATCAAGACAAAACAAATACACAATCCTGATAAAACAACACTAAAAAAGGTAAAGGGAATTATTATCAGGTAAAGGATTTGTAATGCTAAAAAGGTGATAGCATAAAATATAGGAAAACTTAATTACCTAATATAAGGTGCTTATTTTATCAACAGTTCCACTCCAGTAAAATTAAATTGCAATCACTTAATGAAGTTTTTGCAGGAAAACAGAGCAGATTTATCTCATTAATGAAGGTCTTACCAGATGCAAGTGTACTTCCTTACCGATTCTGTTGCAAATCCATGTATTGTATATTTACGCCTCCTTTAATATCTTCATAGTTACTTTCAGATCCCTAAAAAAAGAAATACATCTGTTGTGTTACTGTATATAAAGAGGCTATCAATTGAAACAAACACACTAACCCTGTCCAGCTGGGCTGACTCTTACCCAAATTGCATCTGTAACATGTTCTTTCAGGGTCCTGTTGATATCCCAGCTGAGAATGTAACGTTCTGATGAATCATCAATCTCCCATTTGTTTAGATTTGAACTTGTTAGCATGTAAAAGCTTGATCTCTCTCTATCCCAAAGAACATTAGAAATCTGCATTTAAAAAATGAAAAAGCTAAAAAGGTTAAAGGAAAGCCTGAATATTCGGATAGAACAATATAACCAGACTCAGTCCACAAAAAGAATCACTTTCTTGGGCAATCTACAAAAGTTGCACTCAAGATGGGCATTATGATAACTTCAAAAGACGTCTTATTTCACAGATAAAAGAACATCTATACTAAATACATTTCTTGTACTTCCTGGTAACTTCTGTGGAGTTCATTGACAAAACTAACCCAATCATCAACCCTTGGCAGTGCTACATCAGAAAAGAAGAATTACAGGCTGGTTTCTTCAATTAGTAATGAGGCTATCACTAGAAAGGGGCAGGACATGCAATCATTGCATATTCCCCTATATATTGCATATATAGGAAGGACTGTTATTCCAAAGTTTCCTTTTATTCGGAGCTGAAGAGTAAGCCAGGCCATGTTTTGCCTTCACAAAACATACAGATTTATTTGGTTTCTGTCTTTGTTTCAAATATCAAAGAAATATAAGTTATATAAATGAGCTGAGTGAGTCTTGTCTTTTTCTGATGTCACACATCCTTATACAATCTCTTCTTTTTCTTTTCTTAAAACACAGGCTAGAAATTACAAAGAGAAAGTAAAGAAGATGAATGTGTCTCAGGCTTACCACAGCATCACTTCCAGGAGACAATATACCCAGGAGAGAAGAAACCTTTCTACCAATTCCAGAAAACATGCCCTGCCCCTGTGGCAGAGCATGTTGATGAATCTTGCCAGAACCATCAGGTATCAACCGGACTAGTTGACCTCTGGAAGATGATAAAATAAAGCTTCCTCCCTAACAAAAAGAGAAAGCAGCTACATTAAAAAAAAAAGAAAAAAATCACATTCTAGAAAACTCTACTGTCAGCTAAAATTCTTTATGTCAGCCCATATGGGTAAACACTGAACAAGACACAAGGCATCCTTAGAAAAAGACCAACATCTCACAGGTGCTTAGTACTGGCAGAGACTCATTTTCTTAGCTTTGTGTGACATTTTTATCCATGAAATTCAATTTCAGTTAAACAACAGAACTAAACTCGCACATAATCCTTGGAATCCAATGACAAAAAATAGTGTTACCTTCAGGACATTTATTACAGGTTTAAGACTAATAAAGTTGAGCAAACTTTTTCATCTTTAGATTAGGAATAAACCCAGTATTTTAATATAAATCATACTGTTTTACCTTTACTGCTGTGAGGAAACTGCACAGAGAGCCTCCAAAGTCTGTGAAAGTGTCTGTATAGGATCCTTCATGTGCAAGATTGGGCCAGTAGCGCACAGAACCTTCACTGGTAGCAACCATTATTGCCAGAGACTTGAAGTGAAAAAGTAATTAAGAGAACAGGCAAGATTATGAGGATGATGATGAAAACAATAATAATATTATTAAATCAGACTGCAGCTTTAACTAAAACATCTTATTTTACATATCAAGATTGTGGGTGACAAAGACATCCACAGAAAGAAAGTAGTAAATACGTATGGATGCAGAGTGATAAACATGGAACTGAATCACAAAAACATTCTGCAGCACAACTTAATTCGTGTAGGGAATGTTATACTCGTTTATTTTCCTAATGAATATTTTCTACAGGTTCTTGATCCTGGTAATTCAGGGTCTGCTGCTGAAATGCAAATGAAACTTAGAATTGTAAAACAGAAAAGAGCCTGTGGAGAATTTCAGATGCCAAGATACTATGGAAGACTTCAAATGCAGACTATAATTTAACTAAGAAACTGCTCTAGTGTCTTTAAGAGAAATATCAAATCACATGGTGGCTCTTCTCTTCAAAGGCATAGGCCTACAGCATAACTCAGGAAATCACAGATGCCAAATTAAGTGTGAAGCAAGAGACTCTTCAGGTAGAGATTTAGAGAAAAGCATTGTACTTAATCTATTGGTTGTTAAAAAAAAAGTAAAAATCACAGAACAATAGAAGAACTGTAGCTGGGAGTTGCTATTGAGCTCCTTGGAGTTTTCTAACTAACTTTTTACTAGACACTGACTTTCAGTTCACAAGAATGATGAAATTTAAAAATACAATACATAAAGTATTAGGGTTAGGTCCATTACTTCATCTTAAACATCTTTGGATATGACTAAGTCAGAAATTTCAGGTTTCATGAGATAATCCCAAAATACTAAGATTGCCTTTTATCATCTGGAAGAGTAACACAACAACAAATCAAAACAAAAGATGGTATTACATATTCTGTGCTGCTGCTTACTTCCAAGGACAGCTTCTTAGCCAGTTTTATCAGAGCATCGAATATATTAACTGAAATCTAACCTGAAAATGAGAGGTTCTACTCATGAATGATAGTAACAGGCATATTAAGACACTTTCAGAACAAAACTGACCTTCAAACCTCACCCTCTAACACAGTAACTTACAAAAAGCCACTCAGGAAACCAACCAGTCAAGACAGATTAAGTCTGTTCTTCCAGAGCCAGCTTCCTTACAAAGACCAGTTTCAATTTCAGTTGAAACCAAGGGAGGGTGCTGGGGTTTGCCTCTCATCTATAGATACTGAGAATTAATCCACTGAACAATGTTTTTAGCCAGCGCTTAAACTGCACTTGGCCAGACCCCATTTCTGATTGCCCCAGTGTTTGTTAAAACAACACCTCTGAGTTTACTGCATTTTTGTTTGTTATGAAAGCATGTCAAGTAATCCTTAGAAAAACTAAGGATTATTTAATTTGATCCTATAAGATGCACATAGTGCAATTTAAAAGGACTAGCAGAAGTTTGTTTACTTCAAAGGTATTTACTGCTATCAATCCTGACATTTGGAATAGATGCCATACCACCAAATGTTTTCAAATGCTTTGAATTTATCTTTTTGATAAAAAAGATATATTCAAAGTTATTCTTAAGGCTCTTTTAAACACTAAAATTTAAAATTTGATCACCTGAAGAGAAGATGCTTCACCAGAAGAACTGAGACAAGATATAGCTGCTAAACTAGAACTCCACTGGAAGTCACTGGGTGGCAGCTGCAATTCCTTGCACAGAGATAACTGGAAGAAAGAAAGACATGTCATAATAAATATGAGACTGGAAGAACTTACTCCTCTGCCACAAAATCTTTAGACTTTCTGACCCTAATAAAAATTACATTTCAACTAACCCAGACACTGTGTAAGGGAACCAAAAAAAGGTCATGAAACAATTTCAACAAGGTTATCACAACCAGTAAACAGCTAAAAACCATCTTCAAATTTTCAAACATCACTGATTTTTTTTAGTTATTTCTGAGTATTTCTCACAACACCACAATATGGGATTATTTCTATTGGAAATTATTTGACTATTCCTTAATACAATATTCTAAAAATTAAACTAGAAACACTTGAGAAAACTTATTAGATACTAACAGGGTAGAGAGGGGAAATGCTCCTCACTCCCCATCACCCTTGAAGTTAAACAACCAGAAAAATTTTAATCCCTTGAAAAATCTTTCCAAGTGCCAGAATGTGTATACCTGACACTCCCTTGTAAGTGCAGGACCTGTATAATTAACACACATTGTCCCAATGGAAAGAAACTGATTTTGTAACTGCAGTTTTTCTCACACCACCACTGAAACGATGCTGAAAGAAACACTGTCCAGAGAGGATATAAAAATTCTTGACCTAAGAAATCTAGGTGAAACATACATCCAGTACCTCTGAAATCAACTGTGTTTTTGTTGCAAGCTGAAAATTGGTCCCAGAAAAATCTAAACCAATCTGTAACATATCAACACAATTTTAATTATCAAAATAAGCTTTATCTAAGACTTTCTAACCTAAGAGCCACACCCATTAAAATATGGAGAATTAACCTTAGTGTGACAATTAAAACTGAAGAGAGGAACATAAAAATGATAAACTCTCTCAAAAGCTTGAGTTTCAGTTACTGTTGTTAGCATGACTTCATATCAATCCTGCTGCTTTTGAGGGAAACCAGACAAACTCCAGTTGAAGCAAACCCCAACCCACAACTGCACAACCAGTTCAAACAGCATAAAACAGACTTTCCCTCCTGACCCTACAGTTACCTTAGCTACTGCAGACTGACCAATCTTCCAAATAATCAGCCTCTCCTTATGAACTAGCCAGGCCCATCCACTTTCATCCACTTGAACGCTCAGCTGGTCATCAGCTACATAAAAAAGTAACTTTTTTAAAGCATTCAGATTTTTAAAACACTGCAGAGTAACCTTTAAACCAATAAACTTTCATTCTTACATGAAAATAAGAAATATTTTCTATTAAATTAGTTTCCATGTTAGAATTTCCATCTATTTGATCAACACATCAAATCACTACATCTAGTTTAAAAATCCATTTGATAAACCCTCAACCTCTAAGAATGAAAAAACAACCCTAAAACTCATCTCCATGTATTTACAGCAGATTATAATAGCTTTATAAATCACTCAACAATTTTAACATTATTTTAAAGATACATATTTGGTTCCTCTTATATCTACTATAAAGGAAAAACTTATCCACAGAGAAAAAATTGCTTAGGAGACCAATTTCTTGAACTCAGGGAAAGGTTTGTATCACTAGGGCTTTTGGAAGAGATAACAAATGGGAATTGAAATAAAGAAAAAAATTAAACATCCACTCTAGAACACAGCAAAATCAAAACAAGAAAAAAGGTAAGAAAGAACCAGTAAGTAAAAGTTACTAAAAACCTATTATTAGCTTTTTTAATACCCTTGGCTTTTTAAAATAAATTGCATAAGCAGCACCAGAAGTATATTTCCATGCATTCACAGCCACATGGGTACTATTATAATTATTGTTACACAGATAACCAGGTTGGATTCAAACCAAGGCACAGACATTTTAGCTTCCTCTGCAAAGTCAGCATTTCAGTGGCATCAATGACACATTAAGAGCTCCCTCACCTGTCAATTTTCATGGAGAAAAATAACATCAATTCTTACCATCAGCCTTCTTCAAGGCTTCCATAACTTTAACAGGCAGAGAGGATCCAAACGACTTAACATCGTAGTTAATAGTCTCAGTTGCTGTAGGAAGCTGGATAACTCTGGTAGGAGTTGCTCTTAAACAAAACAAAGTTACAGTTAACTTTTTATTGCTTCTTCATCAGTTTCAGCAGACATTTACTTCATGAGTATCTATTTAGAAACAGATTTATGTAAAATAAACATGTTTCCTATGGAAACACCACCTAAAGCAATAATTTGGTGGCTTCCTTGCAAGTTGCTAGCTGTCATCAAATTCTTTATTTTTAAAGAACTGACTTTGAATGTGCATTATTCCACCAGCACCAAACTCACTGTTCAACTTCTCTATTCTCTGGTTATCGACAGGTAAAGACATTCACAGTGTCAGGAGAACCCCAGCAGAAGCTCTTCCCTGACTGCAGGGCCTATTTCCATCCCTAGCTCTGGCACTGCTGGGCAGTACACACTGTGCAAGACCTTAAACACCCACGGCAGCTTGGATCCAACAGCACTTCTACCACCCTTAGTTTGCTGTGGAGACTGTATTTCCTACATGTTCCATAAAATCATTTATAAAAGCTGCTTTGCATCTTTCCCCACTTTCTCTCTCTGGAACGGCACAGGTCTGTGTTGTCTTTTGAACACAAATAGGTGGGCAAATTTCTCTGCTTATAGAAGTTAATGCCTTCTTTTTATTTTTCCTCACAAGTAAAATGATGTCTCAGACCTTCCCGTGTGAAATGGAAAAAGCTGATCCATAGCTAATAAGACAATTCTGCCACCCAGTTTGCAAAAATTATTAAGCAGACTTGAAGCAAAAGTTGCCCAGAACTGAACACGGGCAGTTATCCTCTTTATCTCAACAACACAACAAACAGCTGCTCCTGAGAAAAGAGGAAGCCTGAAGCTGATCTGGTGCTCATGCTGTATCTCCGTTTTCATCCATATGGAAAAGGGAAGAAAAGGGAACAAGCTAGGGAGAGGGGTGGGTGTGAAATGCCTGAACGTTGACTATTTTATCTTCTTTTCAAATACGGGAGCTCTTACTATTTTCATAGATCATACTGGTATCACAGAGGGATATATTTCAGGAACACGCGGATTCAAAACCCAATGAGAGGCATTCACAAGGCTACTGTATATTTACGGCTTTAATGTGCAGTACTGTAATGTAACCCACACTGGCTGCAGCACCTAACACCGAGGCCGGCTCTGCGGCGAGGGGCGGCACTCACCGCGCCGAGAGGGAGCCGCTCCTCCGCGCCGCCGGCGAGAACAGCACCGGGGAGGCGGCCGCCGCCACGACGGGCAGGCCCTTCTTGCCGCCCGGCCGAGACAGAGGGCTGGGCGCGGCGCTGCCGAGGGTCCTGCGGGCCGACCCGCCCGGGGTCCGCGGGGAGGCGGGAGCCGACGGGAACATGGCTGTGGATGCGGGAGCGCCACCGGCCCCGCGC
>JANPWX010000097.1:4951864-4976111 GCA_024734555.1 Trochalopteron elliotii | reverse complement strand
CGGGTGGAGCCGAACAGAGCCGAGCGGATCCGAGCGCGGCGCGGCCCCTGCCGGGAAGCGGCGGAAACCCCGCGGCTGCTGGTGCAGGGTGCCTGCCCCGGCCTCCAGGATGCGGATGGCGCCGCGCGGTCCTTCTCAGCGCCAAACTGAAACACGGTCCTGTCGCTCAGATATTCCTGAAACTACGCTTGGTCCTTCGGGACCTTCCCAGGAGGATTCACCGGGGTGGGGTTGGGGACCATTCCTCACTCAGTTCATGCAATTAGCTGGCACTAACCAGCTGGAGCAGGGAAGGATGGATATGATCAAAAAGCGGCTATTCAAAGACCATTTGGAAGGACGTATTTTCCACTAAGAGTTGCCTTATCTTTAAAATGGCCTGTGCATACCTGTGTTTGTCCCCAAATTTCTAATTAAATAAATACACAAATTCCATGCAAACCTTGGCACGTTTCACACATCTATGGTAAATAACAACCATGCACTACAGCTGTTCTATGGTATAAAAATAGATTTTCGCCTTGAAGGGAGACTAAATGCTCAATGGCATTGGTTTGCATGAAAAAGCTTTTAGAAGGCAAATATGTACAACCTGTTTGGGGAAGAAGCTGAGTTGAATGTTTATTACCAACAAAGCAAATCAGTTAAGATAAAATTACCTAGAAATAGAATATTAAAAAAAAATTGCATAACTTTTCAAAAATGTTTTCTTTCATAATAGATGCAGGGCTGTTAGGCTTTCTATGTGGATTGTGGTCCCCTATGCCTGAACCCAAATGCAAATGAGAAAAACTTGAGATGCTTCATCTGGCAGGACTGAAGTATGAGGCACCTGTCAGTGTCAGTGCTTTTTCTTTTTTATTCAAGTAAGCTCTTTTGGCTTTGATTTTATGCAAAAAGCAAAATACCAAATTTTAGTAGAGCATCACTATATTTACAATAATATAGCATCCTTCTATATAGCTTTCTTTATACATATGATGCTAAATCATCATGTTACTGTCACTTCATCAGGAAAAACAAACTAAACCAAACAAGGAAATGCACACACAAACAAGCAAACAGAAAAATCCGGAAGAAAATTCAAGCTGACATCCACATTTCCCAACATTCACAATTGGTGACATTCAAATTATTTTAAAAACTGAAAGCTCCTCTTCACAGCTCATTCCTGAAATATTTAAAATGATGCAGCATGAACGGTTGTTTTGCTGACTGAACCCTATCTGTACACAGCTACACTTCCTCAGGGAATTAGTCGGCTTCCTTTTGCTGTCCCAGTCCTGTAAGAGCTCCATCTTCAGGAGAGAGATACAATTCAACATTCAAATCTCGTTTTCGACACAGAAATAATTTGTACTGATACCAGTTAGAGACTTAACCAGTTTTTGACTGTCCCATAAATATCCCAAGGAGTTTTTTGAGTGGTTCTAACTCGAATAAAATCTGCTAACCAATGTGTTATGACAAACACTTGCCTTTCGCTGGACTAGAGCTTTTGTGTAGCTTTTCACACTTCTCTGTGGGCTGCCATACCTGTCAGGACAACTAATGAACAAAAGACATGAAACACTCATTCAGTTCAGCTGCAAGTAATTCCTGTAACCTGTGTAAATACAGGAATAAAGGGACTTGTTGGATCTTACATAAATAGAAATTACATGAGTGAGGATTAAAGATTCAAACCTGTCTAAATACATTAACTAGTAGTCAACTTTGAAATTAAACTTTTAAGGTCAGGAGTATCTTTTGCATATCTTTAGTACAACATATGCTTCTAGGCAAATTTTATCTGAAGATAAAATCACATCTGGATGTAATTTTATTTTCATTCTCTAATATTTTGACTATATTTCACAAGGTGCCATTAATGGGATTTATGCACAACATCTTAAGCTTGCCCAGCACTAGGTATTTCAGCTATTGTCAATAAGGTGTTCCAGCAACAAGTTTTCCTAGCATGGATGAGATTTAATGTGACCTGGGAAGTTTCTAGCTTTTTAAAATCTCCATGTGGGGTTTTGCATCTTCAGAGATTCTATTGAAAGAGACTTCAATTAGAAACGAGGTAAACTCTTCAACTCTTCACTGCCAAACATATCCCCCCTGGAGTTATTCAAATTAACGTAAAGCTGCTATTTTACTAGTTGTCCTTGAGAAGGTTGTTCACTAGTTTTTTTCTAATAAAGCAGTTAGGCAAAAGTCATGATTTCTATCACTGAAATTTTAATTAACAATACAAAACTTACAAATGCCTTTAAAAAGGACAAAAACATATATGGGAGGGCATGTTCTTTCGTATGTCTTTTCTAAGAGAAAAGAAGTGAAACTAAAGAAATGGGAAAATAGAAACAGGAAGAAAACACATGCAAATTTTAGATTTTCCTATGTGATTTCATATAATAATACACTTCCTTTGGCCTTATGTAAAGTCAGTTTTATGTTTGGTTGCCTTTTTTTCCATTGGGTTGTTTGTTTTATTAAAGAACTTTCCTCCAATTCATGCTTTCATACTCTCTAATGTGTTTTAATATGTAATTCTCTACAGGAACTGTAGATGGGGATCGTAGTCAAGTTCAGAACACATGATCACATTTCAGAACAAACAGTAGCTGGAAGGACAGTGCAGTTGAAGTCAGAATTTTCAGTGTGTGTTAGGGTCATGCATTTTCCAGCATTTCCAGCATTTTAAGACTACTGACAAGCACAAAACACTAAAGTTCCTTGGAAAGAGAGAGACAATGATATGAAAATGATAAGATTGTCATTTAATTGCCTTTAAAATACTGAACTTACTTGAGAATGGAGCACATCTTCATACAGTGCATTACAGCAAACAAGATTCTAGACAGTCTCAAAGTAACACATGGAGAAAAATCTATGCACTGAAATTATCTCAGTGCGACAGCTATTTTTAAAAGTTACAATAGTTATTAAAAAGCTTTCAATAAAAAGTTTAAACACATTTAAGTTTCAAAAGAATATTTTGTGCATTTTGGAAAAATATAATATTTACTTTACATAACTGAAACATAAGTTATAGTCTTTGTAACTTTCCATCATTCATACATTGTCTCATACGTTTTCTTTTAATATATCCTTTTGTCTGGATTGTAAATCTAATGCAAAAGTATCACTATTCTGAAGAAAAGCTTGTTTCTGCATTAGTTTCCTGAAAAGTCCATTTGGATTTGCAAGTAGTTCCTCATGTTTCCCACATTCAAGAATTTTACCCTGGCCAAGAACTGCAACGAAATCAGCATTTTGAATGGTAGACAGACGATGAGCGATAATTAGGACTGTCCTCCCTTCCATCAGCCGGTCCAGAGCTTCTTGCACTAGATACTCATTCTCAGCATCCAAAGCACTAGTAACAAATGGGGTGGGGATGGGAGAGAGGAGGATATTTGTTATTGTAAGGCAGGTTGGTTTTGTATGCACAAGGCTTATTTTGCCAAAACTGCAAACCCTCTCTATTTGTGGTGAAGATGAACCGCTAGAACTGCAGGAAAGTTTTGTGAACATGCTCAGTGCTCACATCCAAGTAACAGGAGTTACATTTTCATATGGAAAAACTGGCATGGACAAACAACACCAAATTAAGTCAGTGGGAAAAAAAACCCAGGTACACTGCAGAATAGTCTTCATTTACACTAGGATCTATGTTTAAAATAAAGATACAAAAAAGCCTTAAGTAGATGTTTCAAAATCATGTTACATATTATGAATTCAACTCCATGAAAAATCACAGTGTACCAGCTATCCTTTCTGCTTTGCATAAACAGCTTTTATTATAGGTCTCCTAACCAAGTCACACGTTCTAGAAGGCACAGTCTTTTTTGTGAGTAGAGAACAATAAGGGGCTAGATAAAGTATAATAACATGGAGAAAAAGAAAGAAGAGAGAACAGTTCCCAAATCTGAGTTTTATAGGTACATAACTTCTAAGTTTCTATTTCTTTTTCTTCTTACCTTGTAGCTTCATCTAACAGAAGAATTTTAGGATTCTGAAAAAGAAAGTAAAATTGGTTATAATAACAATTAAACAAGACCTGAATATTTATATCAGTAGATAAAATAACCCAAACTTCCTTGATAAAGTTGAGAGTAAAAGCTTTAAACTCTATATGGGACAGATGGGACTCCACTGCACCCCCAGCTATCCCAGTATATCAACTACTCATTTATTTTTTACAACTTTACTTCCTCAAAATAAAGTCTTTAATCCCATGAACGGTGTAAAATTCATGGCTTGAACTACAATCAGCTTTTCAGCATTTGTGGTAAAAGAGAACTGGTATAATGGAATTCCTATTAATCTAGCAGAACTGGGCATGCCAGGATGATACAGACACCTGTGTGGCTTACCATGAATGTAAACTGTGTTCAGCAAGGACCAAAACTTCCAGCTGAGCATCAGCACCAAACTGCCTCCCTGCAAGGCCCAGTGGCTGTCCCTGAACTAAACTCTCTGTTGTTTTGACCCTCAGAAGCCCCCTCAAATTTGTGCAGCACAGAGCCTGCCCTGAAGCTAGACCCATACCAATCTTCAAAGAAAAACATGACACTACACTGTGCCTGAAATATCATCGTGTCCCAAATCCAAGCCACCTCCCCTCAAAGCTAAGACAAAGCTTCTGAAGTACTAGTAAACGGCAATCCAGAAAAATGAACCTATGAATGATAGAGATCTGAACACAGATGTGTCATATATGCATTTAATAGCACCACATTCTTAGTCTTCCTTCATCCTTGACCTCATCTTATGGAAGTGGGCCATTATACAATGATTTAACATCAGTCTTGGCAAGAACTATCAAAAAAACCATGGCTGAAAGATAGGAAGAAGCACTGACATTAAGTAAATTGTCATTAGTTAAGCCACTCAGTCCTTTCAAACTTGATTAACATAAAAGATAGTTTTCCCTTTTTAAAATATTTTCTGACCTCTCCCATTGAAATACCTCCTCCTTATTAATCCTTCCTGCCTCCCGCCAAGAAGTAGTTAAATAGTTGTTTGGGTGCTGGTTTACCTTCAGCAGAGCTCGAGCAATTGCAATTCGTTGCTTCTGTCCACCTAGGGGAAAAGAATCAGTAAATTGAAATAGGAAAACAGATGTCAGGTAATTTTAATTGAATGCCTGGGCTGAACAGAATTAAGCCCATGTACTTTAGTGGGGAATACAGGTGAAGGGTGGATTCTTTTAATACTTAGGGCAGGCTACAGCTTGGAGAGAACAGTGGTAACAAAAAATGATGGAATTTTTACATCAGTCAATAGCATCAAGATTTTTTAAATAAGGAACATAAAGACATACCTGAAAGCAAAATGCCTTTTTCTCCAACTACAGTGTCAAACCCTTGTGGAAAATTTCTGATAAAACTAGCAGCATTAGCTATTTCAGCAACTTTCTGAATCTCCTCTGCAGTCACAGTAGAAGGATCCTCTGCACCATAGGCAATATTTTCAGCAATAGAACAGGAGAAGAGAATTGGTTCCTAACAAATGCAAACACATAACTAACATGGTAGATCTGTAATTGTAGGCATGTGTTATCTATTATGTCAGATAACATAAGTCCCACTTACAAGACCCCACTTACAATATCCAAACAAAGAATATGTGAGCTAGAGTTAATTGAATTAAAGACTAATAAAAAACCTCCTCCCCATACACCATAATTGACAGTGAAAACCAATTAAAAATTAAGTTTCTTTTTTAACTGACAAAACATAACTCTCAATTCCTAATATTTTAGGAAGAGTTTAGGAAGAGCTATACATTCAAACATCAAAGCCCTTCCTTTGTACTTTGCCACATATCATCATAATGGAAGGGCTGGAGCACCTATCCTGTGAGGGAAGGCTGAGAGAGATGGGGCTGTTCAGCCTGGAGAAGAAGAGGCTCCCGACAGACCTGACTGTGGTGTTTCAGGACTTAAAGGGAGGGCTCTAAGAAAGATGGAAACAGACTTTTTAGCAGGGCCTGTTGTGATAGGACAAGGGGTGATGGCTTTAAACTAAAGGAGGGTCGGTTTAGATTAGATATATGGAAGACTTTTTCACAGTGCAGGTGGTGAAACACTGGAAGAGGTTGCCCAGAGAGGTGGTGGATACCCCAGCCTTGGAAACATTCTAAGTCAGGCTCATTCAAGGATGGGGCTCTGAGCAACCACATCTAGTTGAAGATGTCTCTCTTCAATCCAGGGGGATTGGATTAGATGACATTTAAAGGTGCCTTCCAACCCAAACTATTCAATGATTTGCAACAATGATGATTCTTTTCTTAATCTCTTCACAGATTTTATGGCATTATGTGCATTTAATTTGTATTCAAGCTTGCAACCGAAAACTGTGAGATAGGACAAGTGATGTACAATTGGAAAATGTCTGAAACAAGGTAAGGGAGCTCTGTTTAAAAAGTAGAGTCATGTTCTTTGAATACCAGTATTGACCTCCTGCTGGTAATTTAAACAAAATAGATTCTTTCAGAAAGAAAAGTGCTAATATGCCAACAGGAACATAATTTTTGCACAAAAGATTTTGGTGGCATTATTACATAAAGAAGTTGTTTTGAAATGCAACAAATACTCAGTTACTCTTAGCTTTTAACCAAAACATCAGCCTAACTGTTAATTGCACTGTGAAGTATCTGGAGAGATGAGAGAATGAACATTTCAATTGGTGAAACAGTTTATTTTTAAGACATCATTGACTTCCAGAGTCTGGAGGTTGCTAGGAAGGTGGCACTATAAAAGTAAGTGCCAACTGTGCTGTATTTTCATACTTTCCTAATGGAATTATATTTTTCTGGAAACTACGCAGAACACAGAAGGTCAGTTTTTTAAATGGCCATGTAAAATATCATTGTGTGACTTCAATCAATACAAAAGGTAATTAAGTGTTACGATTTTTGTTACTTTCTTCAACCAATTATAGTAAGCATTAGGTTGGTCATACCTACACAATTTACAGCAATTTACCTTCCAGTCTCCACATGCACACTTTTCTTCTAAACTAACATTCTGGATCTTTGTGATAGTGTAAAAACAGACTACAGAATACTGGAACTAGCTCTAAATACTTATTTTTAGAACAAAGCATGTGCAGCAGCAGTTATGGTGAGATGGAATGATTTCACTGAGAAGCAAGATTATGTCTTTTTTTAAAAAGAAGGAAAATGAGGAAAAGCTAGTTTATCACAAAATTATTTCATCCACTTGGATTTTTTTTTTTCTTCCTTACCTGACTTACTGTTCCAATCTTTGTCCTGAACCACAGTGGATTTAACTGACGGATATCAAAGCCATCAACGGTGATAGTACCTTAAGTTAGGAAACAGTGAAGTCAAGTGTGTTTGACATGTACTGAAAAGAGTCTGAAGGAACAGCTGAGAATGACAGCCCCTGGGGAATCACACACTGTACTGGTGGATCAGAAATCCAAAGCTATGCAGGCACCACCACAAGGTAACCATACACCCCAGAAAGAAACGTGGACCTCAAGTACAGGAACCCCAACTGTTTATAAGGTTTATCTGAGATGCAAAGCACTAATTGTTGCAAATGAGAGCAATATACAAACCATACCTGAGATAGGATCATACAACCGCAGCAAAAGGGATACAATTGTTGATTTCCCTGTACCACTTGGGCCAACAAGAGCCATAACAGAGCCAGCTGGAATGGAAAGGCTGAAATCTTTGAAAATTGATGTTTCTGGACGTGTTGGATATGCAAATTCAACATCTTTGAATTCCAAAGCACCCCTGAATACGTCTTTGCCTAATGTGATTCCCTCTGTATAACAAAGAATAAAATAGAGAAATGTGAACAGAAACAAAAATTATCTCAGCCCTCCTACAACTTGTTTTACAGACACTCAAGAGAAATATGTATCTCCACATTCAATCTGTGGATAACTGCAAGCCACAATTCAGGAGCACAGTAGTTATATTTCAGCCATGAGTGAATCAGTGTGGTATACCAATCATTCCTGAATGCAATTTCAGGTTGCTCACCTGTAGACTACCTACAGCAAGAGGAAGTATTTCCATCTTGCTAATACCTAACCACTAATAACAATCACTTCTCATAGAATTATCTGAATTAGTGAACATTATAAGCAATTTAAGCTTTGTCAATTAGGAACAATGAAATAAAACGGCATTGGTGAAGGCCAAAGTCCCGTTACCATAGAACACAAAAAGATAAACATTGCAAATCATTTATTGCCCTTTCACCAAGCCACAAAAGTCACCTGAAGCACCCTCCTCTGAACAAGAGCAGTGCCTGTCACTGGAATAAAACTGCTGCTAGGTTTGTTGCACTAACAGACAATTTTTAGTTTTATTTTCTCCTTTCAGTGGAAGGCATATTTAATAAATTCAAATACCAATCAGAGGCATAACTCTTAGGCAACAGTTCACTGAAATAAAAATTTGAATTTGTGAAATTTTCCCTGAATGAAACCACCATGAATGAGTAACTACCGAAGTTAAATAAAACCAGCTTCTTTCTGGAACGCAGCAAGTATCTTAATATCACTACTAGAAAAAGCTGATAAATAGTTAAGACAAAGAAACAAAATTTCTTCAAGCCCTGTTAAAACCCAGAGACACATATCCATACAAAGCAAATTAATTGGACAGTGGGGCTGCATTCCCAAAAGACAAAGTTCCCACCAACTTTGTGACAACTGGCAGTACTAGAGCAACACCCGAGTCATGTTTGTTTGTGCTGGAGAAGCACAGCTCAAACCCTTAATTATTTTCAGATGCAGCACACAAGTAACTCCCAACCAGCCACAGCACATGGTAGCACATGCCAATGTTTGGTTAAACAGTAACTGTGTATAGAAAACAAAGACACCCATCCAGAGCAATCAAGATTTCACTAGCTCTGCTCTTTTTTTTCCAGGTTTCCATTTCTTCTCCAGTCTTTCAGTTTAATAATAGTAGCATTGGAATGGAAAAGGCAAGAGCATACAATTCCAGATTCCTTCCTTGACTTTAACCTATGGAATACACATTGTAATGTTTCTACAATAGCCTGTAAACCTCCTTTTGGGAAAAGAAATGTATTTGCTAAATCCTGTGTTAGCAGCAAAATCCTTATTATTACCACAGTAGCAAGTAATCACTTATCTTAAGTCTCAGTTCCAGTTATTGCACAGTCTATCCATGGCCCAAAACACAGAATCTACTGCAATACAGGAAGTCTGCTACCACAAGTCCTTCCTCTATATATTACTGTAAAAATACATAAAAGCTACATACTTGTCTCTTGTTTGGATTCAAAAGACATTATTATTTTTTCCCGAGATATTTGTTGTCACCAGCAATAACCAGAATTCTGAAAAAATAAAATCCTGCCCCGCCAAATAAGGAAGAAATGTGGGTAGTATTGCTGTGAGGAGAAAGGTGCAAACCACTCCAAAACAAACAGCTACTGTAGCTGCACATCCACACTATCCCAAGAAGCAGAAGTCCCCCTATTAGCCCTACCCTTTACTTGCTTTTATTCCCCAGTCATGCCTCAGTCTCTGATTCCTATGCAAGAGCAACTCAAAAATTCAGTTCAGTATGTGTTGCTGAAAGGCCTCAAACTCTGTTTGCAAGTTAGGATTCAAATCAACATGTCTTACTATGGGCTGATTTTCACTGGATCAGTATGAAATGTTTAAGCTTGCAATACTCTTAATGAAAACCACCTGGTTTTGAAAGCTTCTCTGATCATTTCTTAGCCATTAGAGATGAGCATGGTAAACCTTTCAGTGAAAATATGAGATATAGCCATCTCAGAGCCCTCCCTCCTCTCCTTTTTATTCTTTCCACTCTTTCACTCTAAAGCTGAATCAAGAGAAGTAGTGATGACATTCCAATCCAAGAAAATTCCAAAAAGCTAGAGATGACCATGTCGTCAGTCACATAAATTAGAAAGTAATATGATTTAAAATCATACTCTGGGTTGAATAAATAAAAAATAATTAAACCAAAAGTAATTAATTATGCCAAACTTTTGGCTTCTAAAATTTTTTATTAAAGGTTTTTTTCATCATCTGTTTAATTCTTAGGTAAAGTCAGAAGGATTATGACTATATCTAGTTTCTTTGAAGAGAATGTAAGTCAGTACTACCTTTAAGTGTTACACACACCCTTCTAAAGCATTGCTGACCCATAAGAGAAAATCAACTTTTAAACAGTAACAAACCAAGAACCCACCATTAAATGGAAGTTGGGGCTTCCTTTCAATAAGTTCCCAAAGACGTCCACCAGCACCTAGTCCTTTCATGAGCTCAGAATAAAAGGAACTTAGACCTAAACAAAAAGCAGAACAGTATTATGCATCCAGATGCAATGGAAGACATAGAAGAGATGAAATTAGCATTATACTTTTCAGTAACAGCATTGAAGGATCAGATGTGTAGGTGATCTTTTATTCCAACAAACTGTTAAACGTGTTAAATCCTATCTAGTCTCATCTGAGCACTGCCAATAACCCTTATTCGCCATTCTTAATATGTCTGAAAAACAAATCACTGAAGAAAAGAAAATGTTAATACACTTCAGCTTATGTATGTCTTTATTCATTCACCTGTAAGGAAGAACAGCATCCAACTTTAAGAAAATGGCTTTGCATTCAACCAGCTCTATTTTCAGATCATTCAGTAGAACTGAACATTCTGAATGCTCTTCTTTGTCAGATAGGTTTACACTAATACAGAGTAGCCTGACTGAGTCAGCCACAGCAGAGAGAGGGCACAAAACCTAAGCCTCAAGTGATGCTTGAGAAGGTGTGTGGAGAGTGGACAATGGAAAGAAATGTGTCTCCCACGCCAGAATACTTCAAACAGTACTGGAGAAAGCAAAAGCTAAGGACAAGGCCTGCACATAGTGCTGGGTCCCAGCTTCAGCAGCTGTTTGAATCATCTTGAAGGTAGGTTGGCTGAAGGGTTTTCCAGCTGACATAAGCACAGAAACCAACATAGAACTAAAAATGGAGTAGTACATAGATATAAAATGACCAATTTTTAAAATTTTTGTGTGCCTTTCAAAAGAAAGAAAGAAACCGACTTAATGATCTTTGAATCCCAACAGAAAAAACATATTTACATTGTAAAGTGCTTACAGTGTTAAGAGTTATTTCAGGAGGGCAGAAAAACCAAGGTGTACATAAAAATACGTATATCTAAATATTTATATAATGGATTTACTGGTTTATTTTTGCAGAGCAAGAAGCTCAGCTCAAGGTCACAAGTCTGTAAGTGTAGGCGGGGTGTTTCATCATGCTGCTGCTGAGGACTGCCTGAAAGTTTGCAACACTAACCATGGTGAGAAGCTGTCTGCTTGGAAAAAAGAGCCACAGCATCACATCCTAGAGCAGGGCATGGCAGGGGAAGGCATAAGCCTCACAGAGCAACTTCAAACTCAAACATTGAGGTTTGCAAATTCACAACCACTCCTAAAAAAACCATTATATAATACAGGCAGCAAATACAAATTAGAAAATGTTTTTCTCTTTCATAACCCATGTTCCGTGTTTGGAAGAAAACATGGCAAACTTGCAACAAAGAGGGGAAAAGTCACAGACTATGCAGTGAACTTCACACCTGTTGCATTGACTCCTATATGTATTGATTACATACACAGAGCAGACTTAGCACATGGAAGATTTACATGCCTTGTAGGCATCTAGGAAGGCAGGCCTCCTGCAGCAAGACACCTCTGCTTCAGAGCCCCCATGAGAATGAGCTCTTTGCAGAACTACATTCTACAATAATCTGAACTAGAATTTAAAAATATGTTTTTATTGCAAATAAAAGATAATTCAATGATATTTTTAGCAGTGCTTCTAATCTTAATTTATTTAATATTAGCTTGTCCTGTGTTTTCAAAGTGCCAGGTATCTCTCTATTGACCACACTTCAATGATTTAGGCAGAGAAGAAAGGGGGCTGGTAGTTGGAATGGGTGCCACTGGAATTTTGATATACAAGGAAGCAGATTTGTTAAATTTTGCCCTCAAGCACATCTTTGTCCTCCCTGTGATATCAGGCCTAGTCTTAAAAAAGAAAAATATAGGCAAGCTGCATCGCCCTCCTAGTCTATCAGAAGTAACAGACTCATTTTAAAGAAGACAGCTTCCAGTAAGTTGTAGAGCTTCTGAGCAACTTATCTTCATTTTTGCCTGTATGCAGCCATGAAGACAGCTCTGTCAAAAAGATGAACAGCTTGTTGCTGGGCCAGAAGATTACAGAGTGTGGGCTTCCAGGAGGAGTCAGTGAGAAAGGAAAAGCAGAAGGTTAGCACTGAGTGTAGTATTCTGCTGGCACTTTGTTTACTCTTCCAGTTGAGGACACTCTATACTGAATTACAACTAAATGTTACATGCCTTTCTAAAGAGAGTATGCTTAACATAGGCCCACATATTTTATTGCTTTACACAATACAGCAAGTATCTTAATTTAGACCTGAAGAAAATTATAGTAATATATACTGTCACATCCACACATTGAAAAAAAAGACCTTTCTTTTGTGGAAAAAGAAGTCTTATATTAAGTTATAGATTATTATTTTCATTAACTCTTCAGAAAAAAAGTAATTATGATTTCTTGAGAAGTTCATTTGGAAGACTTTTTTAAAAAAGTCAGATTTTTAAAGAGCTTCTTCCCTCCCGCCCCTATAATGACTGTAATGCTTTGAAGTGAAGAAAATCTAATTTCCCGTTCCATACCTCCAATGCTTATGCCAACCCAGAAAGCATACATTAGGAAAGATGAGAGTTCACCAACTGTCATGTAGGCACTGCCCATTAGTAATCCTCCTTTATATAACACTGAGAGGACAATTAAGTTCCCAGAAAGGCCAGTCTAAGGAAAAAGGAAAAGGCGGATTATGTCACATACATCTTGAATTTCACCCTCTAAAATGTTGTTGCCGATCTTCCCTTGTAATGAAAAAAACTCTCACAGTATATGTATCTAGGCTTTTGAGGGACTGTAAATTCAACAGTTCTAATGTAGAGTCAGCCAACAGCCAGCCAGATATCCAGTGGCACTGTGCTATCCAACAAGTGTTCGAAAAGCAAGCAACTCTTTTTTGGCTTTTTTTTTTCTCCCCAAGTTGGAAAGGAACACTAAACATTATTCTCAACCATCATTACCAAGGAAGAATTGATAGTCTGCAATTATGTTGCAGTTCTAGAATTCAATTAAACAAACAGTTATGGAAAAATCCAAGCCTCCCTCCCCTACCTCCACTCTCCACCTTCCTATGCACTAATGCTCCTCTCCTTCGGGAGCCGAACCTGTAACTGCTCAGGGTAGGAGAAAGTTTCCACTGGTTTAATTCCTTGAATAGAAAGTGTGGCCTCAGATAAGCAGTCCCCAGCTATGGGGCATGGTGCAGAAACAGAGGCTTAAAGTGACTTTATCATACTGTTTTATCTTGAGATGCAGTTTCACAGCAATTTAGACTGATTTAAGTCCAGTCTTCCCACAGTTTTATGTAGGTGCAATTTATTCTCAATCATTTACTTGCAGATTTTTAAGTATCATTGGGAGTTTTAAAATAATTGACACTTTGCATAACATGGTTGGCTTACTTTCATTAAATCTACTTACTGCTCCGAAGAAGCCTGCCCGAGCTAGTGCCTCTTTTTTAGCCAGCTGTAGCACATAATCCACTTTATTTGTATACTTCTCCATTTCAGCCATTTCTTGCCCAAAAGCTCGAACTGTTCTGATGTTTCCGATCCGCTCTTCAGCCAACTGCATTGAGGCAAAGCACAGAACAGATCCACAGAGACACACAATTTGAAATGCTCACATTACAGAACATCTGAAAGTTAAAGCAATATCACTTCACTAATCTACACATCTTTGGATAGCAATGGAAAATTTCTCATGCCTTCCTCTCCCCACCCCAACCCCCTTTTTTAAAAATTCTATTAAGTTAAAAGCAAACTGCATGCCCAGGCAGTTAAAAAAAAACCCCTCAATATTGTCTTAAGTGCTAGCAGAGATAGAAAAATACAAATGTAGGGTTAAAAAGTTTGGTGTGAACAACACCCATAGGGAAGTTACTGTTCACAATATGCAATAACAATGTGGGAAGGGAAAAAATAAAAAATATTCTCTTCCATACAAAGTCATGCAAAAAAGCCTGCAGTTATTTCCTAAAACAATTCCACTCCTTTGATCAAAGCAATGCTGGGGAGTAATTTAGCCCAACTATTAATGTCTCATTTCAGCTCAGTGTTTTAACTTCTAAACAGCAAAGTACTAATTCTAAAACACCTCAATTGTAACCAATTACACTAAGTTGTTAATGGACATTGTGACAGTCTTAGGAAAAATAAATTCCACTTTTATAAGTAAAAATATGATACAAAAATATAATTCTCCTTCTTCCATCTCCCATTCAACCTCAAAATTTGAATGGAACACTTCATATGAAGTCCCACACCTGGTTTACAAAGGCATGAGCTTCCCACCAACACAGTTGGAGGAAGACAAACAGAAGAGGGCTAAACTCCTTTTGCACAGTTCTACAAAGGACATCCCAAGTCTATAACAGCTGACAACTGTGACTATTTT
Organism: Trochalopteron elliotii; assembly: GCA_024734555.1. NCBI lineage: Eukaryota > Metazoa > Chordata > Aves > Passeriformes > Leiothrichidae > Trochalopteron > Trochalopteron elliotii. The sequence goes on along the minus strand of JANPWX010000097.1, from coordinate 4,961,515 downwards.
AACTAGAGCTTTCCTAATTATACTTCTATGCTTTATAATAACGTTTCCCCACCCTAAGCCTTTGAGGAAAATGTTTAAGAAACAGGCCCCATAAACATTTAAGAGCTGACAGTAATGCATCAGGGATGCATTTCAGAGACAGACTTGCTAGCAAAGGAAGCATTCATCTAGGATGCTCCTGATAGCTTCAAGCTCAAAACTGTAATCAAGAAAAGTGGTTTTCAAACCCAGGTACCAACTTACACAGGACTTCATAGGCTGATTTTTTTATGCTCTCACAAAGCTAAAGCCTAAGCTCCTTGTCATTTCTTACATTTCCAAATTCTCAAGGCCTAATATCTTTGTATTATATTGTTATGGACAAAGAAAGCATGGTTGTTTTTGAGATCTGTGAATAAGCGTTACTGACATTTACCTTTCACACTACTCAGGTGCAAAACTACAGGGTCAGAACTAACAGTACAATTTCTTCAGAAGATCTGTAACTTTAGAGATATTAACCTAAATACGTTAGAGCAACTTTTAAGTTAACTAGAAAGGTTACCTGCGTTGCTTCTGCAAGAGAATCTTGAGTCATTTTAGTAAGCTTTCGCAAGTATCTGCCATAAATCACAGCCAGGACAGCCAAGGGTGGCACAACGCTCAGAACAAATGCAGCAAGGCTAGGGGAAACAAAAAACTAGAAGAAAAAGGTATTGTCAGAGTTTAGCATTCAGATTAAAAAAAATCCCTGGAGTACTGAAGTGCAACTTCCCTCACTACATTTCTAAAACTAGTAGGGATTTAGTGCTGCCATGCTTTCATTTCTCATGTTTTAATTTTTTTCCAGGCAAAATATCCATTCTTCCACAGCATTTGGGAGGTTAGAACAAAGGACTATAAATAAAGCTGTCTGGGTTTAATTTCTAGCTTTCTTGCTGGTTCACTATGTGGTCTTAGTCAAGCATCTTAACCTGCCACTAAACAGGTCTACCAGGAAATCTCTTGGGGATGCTGAAAGATATAAGCTATTACAGTTTCTAAAGTGCTTTCACAACTATTAAATAGATGGTGTAATACAGAAACTCTGAGTAGAGAAATATCATACAGTACTTCTGGGTAGCTGAGGAACAAACAGATGGAGTCACCAGTACTCCCTAGCACCCCACAAATGGGTGGAACAGGGTATTTAATTTATTGCTGCAAAACTTATTGCTTGTAATGATCATCATCAAAGCACCTAAAGAGATTCTCTTCATAAAATTTACTGACATTAGATCTAATGTGTTTTAATAATAATATCTTCTTTCTTTTCTTGGCAAGCTTTTATAGTCCACCTCTTACAACCATCTCATGGCAGTATTTTGGAGCAGAATGCATTTTATAAAGTTATCTCATTTTATCTATGGTAAGATAAAACTTTAGACTCCCTTCATAAGAAAGTACAGAAAACCATTTTTATCAGCAATTCTTATGAGTGACAAAATAGTAAAGCTTTAAAGCTTCAGAGAGGAAACTCTTAACAGATTCTAATAATGACAATATTGGATGCTTATTTTTATGAGGAGACTATTTGATGTCTGATTTTAACTCCAGGTAGGCAGCAGAAATTACTACACCTTCATTTAAGATAATTGCAACCAATGCATAAGCATAAAAAAATTAATGCCACAAAAAAAAAAAAAAAAAAAAAAACCAAAAAAAAACCTCAAGAGAAGTCAGATGTTCATGTAATCCAACTGACCACCAAGGAATATTAACAGATGTCCTGAACTGAAGTCTTCATTAACAAGGTTCCTACGTAAACATATTCTTTATTGACAGACTAAAGCAGAAAGACTAATGCTTGTAAAAGTCCTCAGCATTAATTAGACATGCAGTGCTGCCTTTGCTCACCTAGGCTTCAACCAGAATCAACCAACTTTAATGATTTTCTGTCAGGCCCTTCATACCATATTTTACTGACAACCAATGGAATGTCATCACTGGTTTTAGTATCTTCAGTAAGAATGGAATTCAGCAATTTGCCTACTACATTTTGCTTGATAACTTTGGGTAGCAACAGTAGTTAATGTCAATCCATCATCCTCCAAATTTTGCTTGTGAGTAAACATCAAGTGGCTGGCTACAGGCACATCACCTATTGCAACAATCTCTGCTTCTGTTGTAGACATGCAATGAAATACATTTGCACCCAAGAGCACTGACTCACACTCACCTAATAGAACTGAAACAGATGTGAAACTAGAAGTGTTAAGCAAGTAAGAGACCACCATACCATCATTCCAACCCCCACAGATGCTTGTGCTCCTGCCCTGAGCCCATCGGAAAGGTTTTCAGTGACTGAGCGGCCCAAAAGGGCTGTATCTGAAGATAAGCGGTTTATCAGCTCTCCTGTTCTGGTCTTGTCAAAGAAAGCCGTTTCTTGCTTCACAATAGAGGAGAACATTGTTGCTCTCAAACGTTTCACAATCCTTTGTCCTGTCAAAAACATAAGTCAGTCAAGCATGACACCAGAGACTTTGCACAGACACCAGCAATATAAAAATCACAGGACTGCACAGCACTGAACAAGGTGCATTACAGGGAAGAGATTCTGGTAAGATGTGTTAGATGGGATCTGTAAGATCTCACCTAACAGCAATTAAAAATGAGCAATCATTCCAGCATACTTATCTTTGCACTATTAGTTTACCTTTTCTCTGGTTAAAAAAAGCTACCCATTCCAAAATCATCTCTTGGGCATTGCCAAGAACTTGTTTAAAATCATTAGGTATCCTGACTCTGTGAAAAACAAGATGACTCTCAGTACCACTTTTGCTTCTGTTTTTACCTGCAGTCTGCATGAGGTAGACACGAGTAGCATTAGCAGCACCACCACATAAAAAGATTCCGCTCAGCAAGGCACACAAGCTGGTCAGGCTGTCAGTGAAATCCTCACTGGGATTTGTATAAATAATGTCAATAACTTTCCCCATAAAGAAAGGGGCTGACATGGTAATGACGCTGGAAACTGCCAGAAAGCCAACAGCAGCTGCAAATCAACAAGAAAAAGGAAAGTTATTCTGAAGTTACAAGATCGTTAATAGTACAAATGAAATGATTTTTCACTTGGAACTTCTATTAAGCTTGCAAGTGCCAATTGAAATAATCAGCACTCTTTCACACCATGTTCTGAATGGGGCATTTTAAGCCACTGTATAAATTAACTTAGGCAAGGCACATTTTAAGACTCTGAAAAGCCTCTCTATATAATCACAGCCCTGGAATCACTTCTCTTGTCTAATCTTCAACAGCACCATCCAAAAAGGTTAACTTTTCACAAGTGTCACCCTTAGAGAGCATTGACAGTTACCAAATTCTCACACACAGTCCTTCAACTCCTGTTTGGTTTGGGTTTTATTATTCATGCTTGTCACTGTATGGAAGCTTCCAATTGTCTGTTTTTGAGATAACAATGGACTGAAATAAAGATCTGACATGAGAACCATTTAGCCATGCAATTTTATTGGAAAAAAAAACCCCTCCAAACAACCAGAAACAAAAAAAACCACCCAAATTTGATTTCTTTTTACCTGATAAATTTTATAAACATTCATTTTGTTTTACTCTTTACTATTGTTGGTCTAAAAAAAATAGTGTAAGTCTTAATTAGAAGTACATTTGCTGATGAGCAGAGCTCTTGAATTCCAGTGGCAGGACCACCCATGGAACAGCCTGTGTAGCTGTTTGAAGGTTTACCACAAAGTATGAAAATTGGACCAAAACTTAGCCTTTTGAACTTAAACCTGCATAGAAATTTCTTGAGCCAAGAACACAGTTTAATTCTAAAAAGGCAAGCCAAGCCTGTAAGGCTAAGAGCTAGAAAAAAACACATCTTAATTGAAAACTGGACAAACTTGATATGAAAATCACCGAACCACAACAATGACATTTATATAGTATCATTTTCCAAGAACCAACCACACACTTAAAGCAACCATTCATAGGATTGCTGCAAAACTACTAGCAAATAATGCCTTTGAAGACAAAAATATACAGTGCTGAAAGTCCTGAAGTTTAGTTCCATTCTACTGAGCTTCTTGTATCACTTCTATGACAAAGACAGCAGGCAGCCTCCCTATAGCACACTGCTGTAAGCAGTATTTCTAACACCTGACACAGATGGTTTCATGCCTCTTATCACCTTCACACATACGTGGAAAGCTTTGTTTCAGTCTTTACTTGAAGTGCAAATACAGCTGTGTACTTATAAGGAAGAATTCAGAGTACAAAAAATGCATAGCTGCAGCCTTGTGCTTCTTAGTCAAGATGTGTTTGCAGTCTTTCCCTTGTGTTACAGTCAGGCCGGCAAGTGTGTGAAAGATACAGGATTTGGATCTTTAACTTGAAGCTATAGAAATTATAAGAAACCAGAGGAGAAAGTGAAACACTTTCTGGTGCAAACTTACTGATCTATGCCATAGGCACATCTCATAAGGATATTACTTATTAGCTAAAAATTCATGGATGACCTTACTAACAGGATGGCAGCACTGGTGTATTCAAGCTGTGAAGCAGCAGGGAAAAATCCAACAAAACCCAGGTTATTTCCTGTCAGGAAAAGCTAGTTGGTCTCCAAGGCAGCTGGAGATGGACAAAAGCACTGATTATAAGCACAGTACTGCATGGCAGCTCAGGCTCCATTAGGCCAGACAATTTCTCAGTTATGGATGGAACAGTACATATGAACTGCAGATATAAATATGCACAGAAGGAGGAGGACTGTATAGCTAAACCCCCCGTATGCTTCTGTCTAGTGGCTTGAATTTATCTTCAGCTCTTCTTCATTCAACCAGCACGGGTTTCACTGTAATTACTTCCAACAGCCTTAACTGAATGAAGAGCAAATACTAGTACCTAAAGCAAACTGAAAACTACTGAATTAAGCAACATACAATGTTGCCCTGATGCAAAAGCCTTTTTGTTGTTTATACTCTTGAACTGGAGTTTCTCATGCAGCTTCACAAAAACAATGTATATTTTTAGCATTCATCTACTGTTTACATTTTTCTGCTTTGAGTGGAGAAATGTGATGGACAGTGATGTTCACCATCCAGGTCAAGAGGTGGCAACCTGTGTAGCCAATCTCTGGCCTTTTGTAAAAATGTACATATGGAGTCAGATTTATAGAATATAGAAGCAGAAGCCTTTCCTTAACCTGCTGCGTGCCTGCATCTGCCTCGTCCTTCTGGTACCTGAAACTGACACATTACATGTCTTTATTAATTTAATCACAAATCACATGCAAAATAAGACTCCCTAATTGAAACTCTCATGTTAATTATACCAGCAGATCAACTAGAAAATAGCACAGTTGCCAAGTGGCTGCTCTTTTTTGTTCCTTTTAAAATGTTGACTAGTTGACAAAATAGGAACCAGCAAACACTCATTGCACTGCCTCCTTCAAAGGAGCTGTCATTGTGATAACTGGCTAAGGGAGGAGTTCGATGTGTTCAGCAACCAGATATGAAGACACTCCAGTGACACTGAAGGTTGCTGCTGATAGAAAAAAAAGGTCAGACTAAACTCTATAGTATTAGTTTCACACGGGTTACTCTGTTACCCAGAAAATTACATCAAACAAAGCTTCCAAAACACACCCTTTTATTTTTTAAAGCAATTTTTTTTTTGTAGGCTGTGAGATGACAATAAAGAAAATACGAGGCAGATCAGTGGAACTTACAAAACCAGGACTTCAAAGTGGCAACAGAAGCAACAACAAGGAAAGCTGGCTGCTGCAGCAGCAGCTGAGCAACCCTCTTGGAAACGTTAGGCAAACATTTTGCTTGTCTGCTTGCACAGAAATCCAGACTGCTGCACAAAGTGATGATGCCTTTATCACTATAAAGATCAACACACTCTCTGTAAAGGCTGACATGGGCTTGCTTCTTGACAGCAAACCTGCAACTTCCTTGGAGGACAAGGCTGCCAACTGATAAACTACAGTATTTACAAGCAATAACTAGACAGAGCTATCAGAAACCTCTCTTCAGAATGTAGACAAAGTGACTCCAAAGAGTCATAAATTAATTTTCTACACACAAAAACAAGACCAAGAATGAATGAATGTTTCTAATTTTGCTGGTTCCTACCAGAGCACCTTTCTCACCCACTATAGTATGTGGCAGTGTATGAAGACAAAATACTTGCAAGCCTGTTTGGTGAGGGGCTGTTTTGAAGACAAATACATAAGGATTTTACCTGAGATGAATTAAGCCAATCCAAGCCAATCAGGGATGAAAGGCAGAAAAATGAGGAGTTGATGAGATCTGACAGCGCACAGTAACCCAGCAACAGGTCACAGTAACTAGTTTTTACTATTCCATAAGCTATGAGTGTTACCTCCTGAAATCTTTTAGGTATTGTACTGCTTTCATTTAAATATGGGGGGCTGGTGGGTCAGAAGCAAGCTTTAGGTTTGTGAGAAACATCCTTCTACCAGTAACAATGAATGCTGTTACCTTTACCAGTTATCTGTGCCATTTTATTTAATATGTGGAGAATTTTTAAGCTGAACACTGACTGGCTTTCCACAAGGGCATTTGCAGTGATGAATAAAACCAACCACATTATCACGTGCATTCAGGAAAACTGAGCTCTTCAGTTGTTCTTTTATGGGAGAAAGATGCACTGGTAAATTTTATATTTGTTGGTCAAATAAAGTTCATTTTCTTTTGGTAGACCCTGGTCTACAATATTTTGGGCACGGTATCAACCGTGCAAGGGTATCAACCCTGCAAAGAGTCAGCTCAGCAAATACTACAAGATAAAAATCTTCTTCCAGAGTACACTGTGAGCATTTAATGATGCTCTATAGCTCTGGGTTAGGTATGAGTGGTGTGATTTCCTGTGTTTAATTAATACATGACATCTACACATCTATTATTATGCGAGAGCCTTTCAGAACCACTCTCCTTACATTGTTAAGAACAACTGTGTTACTGTACTCAGAAAAAAAATACAGTTCACAAAATGCTAAAAAGTAACTTCTTTTTTATCGGGCGTTTAACAGTAAAGCATTTAACTTAATCATATTTACCTTGTATAGAAGGCAGTCTTTATGTCAGACCAACCTAGCTATGACTCCTGTCTCCACAGTTCACTCAAATAATGCACCAACAACACTTCCCAATGAAATTAAAGTCTAACCACCTAACTGATCACAGTGATAAGCAGCTACTGTTTCTCCAATATCTTACTTAAGTAGCTTCATTAACAGTTCACTACCAGTTTAAAATAAACAACTGTCACCAATTAGGCACAGAAAAACCAACTTTCTGTATAAAGCTACATGGCTGCTTGGACATTTGTGAGTTTCATACCAAACACTGACAAAATAAGAAGAAACACTAGTGGGAGAACAACAAAAAGCATCTAGCCTATATTTTATTGGTGCATCGCACATGAGAAACACTCAGTAAGTTACCTCTACATATATATACATATAAGGATTACGATTTTAAAACCACAAGAATTGCCTTCCAAAAAAAATCAGTGCATCACCTGGTGTAATTTTAAAGTAAAATAAAATCCGATTATGAATAAGGCAGTGCTCTTCTGACTTAATTGAAATTTTAATCCATAGGAAAGCAGCTATCACAAACTTGCCAAAAATTATCAAATAAAACTTATGAAATAACATTTCTTGAATGCCCTGAAGAAGACCTATGTACAAAACAAACCTTCTTACTCAGTGCACAGAAAGTTTTATAGAGGGAAACGGCACACTTGGCTATGGGATTAAAAGTTTCAGAGTTCCTTGTGCTTACTTTGCAATTCAATACAACTATTGTTTCCTTCGAGTGTGGTTTGGATAAAGTGCAACAGACAGATTCTCACGGGGAGAAACAAGGTGGCAGGAGGATATAAAAGAGATCATTTTGAAAAGGCATTTTTGTGGTCTCACACACAGAGAGCAGGATTTAGTAATTTCAACTATGGCCCTGTCCTCTTCCCCAGGAACTGAATTTAACTGAAGATGCAGGTTTACCTTACCTGACTACACCAGATCGGCTAAAGAATTCCTACAACTACTTCTCTCCTTTGTTAAACCTGGGAGGTGTTATGAGATTTACAAACTCCTAATCACTACACAAAACTGTGGTCACCAACAGAGTGAATTCCCACCATAGTATTTGGGCTTCTTTTTACCACTTAATTGCAAGCAACAAAATTTAACACACACATCCCATTTAAAATATATTCATAGCTCTACCCTGATGTAGAAGTAACTGGACACGGAACATATTGCATTGATACTTTTTTTTTTCCTTTGGACAGTGTGACATTTGATACATTTATTTTCATCCCCAGGAGCCTCCAGAGGGTCAGAAGCTCCTTCCGCAAGAGGTGCAGACGGGAAGTCTGGGCCAGAGCACATCGCTTCCTCCTGAGCCATTGGATGGTGAAGAGGTCTGCACAGAGCAAGATGGGACCTGCTCCTCTGGTGCCAACCACAAGGGCAGCAGGTCACCTTCACCTCTGTACCTGCACCTCATCAGCTGACACCACTTCCCCAGCACACCAACATGGGTGAAGCTAGTCTTGCTCAGCTTCCTCATGAATCATCCTCTGCTGCCACTGTCCTCACGGCAAGCACTTCACCTTCTGTGACTGTGAATTTCAACTCCCAACCGCAAGGAGCAGACAGACCATCAGGACTCGTGTGCCATGTGGAATGCCAGCAAAGGTGGCACAACACTCCACACTGGTACTGCTACACCCCTATGTTACCAGCCAGTAGTTGTATAAAATACAAAAAATCTGGAAGAACTCAACCTTCCTGCAGGACTAAAGAGCACCTGTAGACCTCTGAAGAGATCTCACATCATTTGCTTAACGGTTATATGGACTTGAAGAGGAAATTAAATGTTTTACCCTTGGCTCATGGTTTCATATAGTGAAACCATTACCCTTCCTCTTTTTTTGAATGGAGCAAACCCAGACATACTAAGTTTTTAAGGACTAGTTTCTCAGTACAAAGCTGCAACAGGAACAAAATGCAACATATTTTAACATATTTTAGATACCATGGGTGGATGCAATTTCCCTACAACCACCTACAATGCATTTTACCCATATTTGTTATCCCTGCACTCTGTAATGACCAAAAGCATTTTCCCTGTTAGCTTTTCCATCACCCCACCTAAGTACAACTTAACTACAACTTTTCCCTTAAGCAGGGCGTCAATAAAGAAGAATCTTACATAAATTCACTCCTCTCCCAGAATGAAGACCAACTGAACACTGAAAAGCAGTTATTACATGTCCATATTTTTTCCATCCTCATGACTTGATATCAAGTTGTTGTGTTAGGGTTTTTTTTAACTTTAATTCAGGCCATTTTGTTATCTCAAAAGACAAAACTGCATGTAGCTGGTTTTTGGTAACTGTGATAGCTGATTACTTAGATAAAACCATCAGCAGACTGCACAGATTAAGGATACTTTGCTCTATTTCAAAACATAATTACAAACAACCATACCTTGCCTGTGATAAACAAGCTGGCAGGGAGTGCCCAGTAAAGTGAACTAAATTAAATTTTCAGTTATTTAGAAGCCTTGGGTCCTAAAAGTCAGCCTTAAAATAACTGATTTATTTACTTGATTAAATTTGAATGGGAAAACCACA
>JANPWX010000097.1:4920999-4946904 GCA_024734555.1 Trochalopteron elliotii | reverse complement strand
AGGTTTAGGGCGGTTTTTTTGAGTAATTCTCTCCCGTTGGAAAAGGCAGTGCAGCGCGTGGCCGCTTCCCGCGGGCCAAGAGAGGGCCCGGGCGGCGCTTTTCGGCGGGATCGTCCTGACCAACCCGCGTTTTCCAAAGAGAGGGGCGGAGTCAATTGGTTTGGGAAAGACCTTTGCGATCATCGAGTCCAACCTATGGACCAAACACCAACCACCCTGTCAATTAGACCGTGGCACCCAGTGCCGCGTCCAGTCGTTCCTTGAACACCTCCAGGGACAGTGACTCCACCACCTCCCTGGGCAGTCCGTTCCAGTGTCTAATCACCCTTTCTGTGAAGAAATTCCTCCTGATGTCCAACATTAAACCTCCCGTGACACAGCTTAAGATTGTGTCCTCTTGTCCTGTCACCAGCTTCCTGGGAGAAGAGGCTAACTCGCACCTGGTTACAGCCTCCTTGCAGATGGTTGCAGAGAGCGACACCTGAGCCTCCCGTAGGCTAAACAACCTAGTTTTGGAAAATTCTGGTGTAGTTTTGGGGCAACACTACACAAGGCTGTTAAAGGGGGAAACACTCAAATAGTACATTTTAGTGAGAGGGTTGGTGAGTTGCCCCTGTTGTGGCCTGAGGAGCCTCACACCACTGCAGGCTGCATACCTCAGTGTGCCCCAGGAGCCAGCACTGCATCCCCCACACCAGCCCCAGGGTGGCTGTCCCCCATCTCTGAGGGCTGGGGATTAAATGGGGTCTGGGGGACAGGACAGAGCAAACTTCAAACCTGGGTGTGATGCCAAGGGCCAGGGCCTTTGCTGCAGCACTGGCCCCCTGCCTCTACAGGGTGGTGGAAGGTGCAGAGGGGAAACCCAGTGAGCGCAGGGGAGGATAGAGGTGAAAGCACCACAAGAAGGGCTTACCCAGGAAAGTTTGCAGAGATGAGAGTTTATGTCTTGCAATGAAGCTTCAGCTGCTGTCAAACCTGTACTGTCCCCAGGTTATCTGACTGGGTGTATGAAAGCTGATGGGGTTAGATGTTGTAAATTAAACTGCAAATATTAAATTTCTTTTTAGTTATTGCATGATACTGAAATAGTTTTTCAGCCTCTCTGCATCTTCAGGGAGAAAAAAAGAGGCACTTTAGGACAAAAGTCTTTGCACTGAATGAAGCAAGCAGTATAAAAGCAACAGAGCATTGAAATCCCATAATACATGTTATTTCAAAGTGTCATTTAAAGGAAAATGAAACATTTCCATTGTGAAATTAAACCTGAATGAAGCATACAATTCCCAGTACCAGGTGCACCTGAGCAGTGAGATGTGCAGGGTGAGGCTCTGGCATCTCTGCATGTGGATGTTGCTGAGGTGTGTGATCTCTCTGTGCAATAAAACAATCCATGGAGACACAAACAGTGCTTCAGAAAGGCAGGTTCTCAGCACTTGTGTCTATCCTATGCTGGTTGCAGGATGAGAGCTGTTGGAGAGCACAGGATGTTTTCTCCTGAGAGACTTTGGAGAAGTGAGACTTATGGTTAAGTCATTTCAAGAAGAAAAGAGAAAGCCAAGCAATCCCCACCTCCTCCAGGACAAGGAGATCTGCCTAGCAAAGGCACCAGAAAGTTTAGGTACAGCACAGCTTTACACTCCAGTTTGGTTTAGGCTTTGTTTCTGGGTTAAAAAATAATATATAAAACACAACCACTTCCATACTCACAGATGGTTATACAGCCATCTTAAATGGTCATGAAATAGTTGCACTAGTGGAGTGGAGTTGCCAGGGGGAAAGAGAGTGCCTAAAATTCTGGCTATTCTTTTCCAGTCTGTTAACCACATGCAGATTGCTCTGCTATTGCCTTAAGCAAAAATGGCAAAAAGCAGCAGCAGTCCTACACATGTTTCCAGCTAAGCTAGTCACCAATTAAAAAAAAAAAAAAAAGAAAAAAAAAAGTGCAAACATGCCTTGCTTCAACTCCAGTAATGGGCTGAAGTTGTGATGTGCTAACCTAAAATACTACAAAGTCACATGTGCACTCACAACTCCAGTCCCTGGGAACGAATGTTTAGGGCTTGGCAGATTGCTGGTGTTGAAATACATGCAGCTCCGGAAGGATCTGTGCTAGTTCTAAAGGGCAGCTTGTCAGTACATGAGTTTTGTTGTGCTTTTCTGGATGCCAGACAAATGGCCATTCTCCACATGCAGTTGGCACTAGCTTGTCTGGAGTTGTCTTACAGCATGACTCCAGTTTATCACTGCAGCAGCACACAGCAGTTTCTGCCCTTATTTGCCCTGTCCCTCTCCGTGAACCACAAAGCATCAGTGGCTGTTGCAAAGCCAGGCGCAGGGCTGGCCTAAGGCAGACATCAGAGAGCACAGGGAGTATCACTGCTGTCCAGAGAACAAGAAACACCTTCTGGCAGGAGTGGTTTGTTATCTAGCAGCCTTTCTCCCCTCAGTGTCCACCTACCCTGTCACTTCCAGGAACTTCCCAAGATTCATGTGCAATCCAGCCTTTGGATATTTCAGTGGGGTATTGCTGCGTCTCCAAATAGAACTATGGCACTCAGTGCTGTCTAGGTAGCCCACTTGTCTAAGTGTAAAAATGGAGTCTGATCTGGCACCTTCCAAATTAGGGGCAGGGGGCTCAAGATATCCCTGAATATCCCAAAGAATATCCCAAGATCAAAGGTTTCTTTCAGATGGAAACAGGCAATTCAGTCTGCTACAGCCTACCTCTGTTCAATAACTTTAAGCCACAGGAAAAACAAATTTAAAACCAACCAAAACAACAACAACAAAAAAGGCAAATAAAAATCGAACAAACAAGAAAACCAACAAACAAGAAACATCCCAACCCAAACCCCAGGACTGACATTTACAGGCCATTTACAAGGAGTGCAGGGTGATAATTTCAATTAGCTGCCTGACCAGCCCCACTGCTGCCCTACCAAGGCTGGAGTAAGTGTTGATGCACGATGTGCAGCAAAGTGAACAGAAGCATCACTACTCGGTGGGGGAAAGGAGTGATAACAAAGAAATAGAACTGGATACCATCATGATCCTGATCTGGTGCCCTGACACTCATAGCTGCTGAGCTGCCTCCCATCCCATTCCCCAGAGCTGGGATAGCAATCCCAGCATACCTCCTCCCTTTGGCAGCCAGTAGAGGGATTAGGATGGAATTACCTCCTCCTGTTGTCAGGTAAAGTGTCAGAGGAGCACTGCCCATGTGCTGATATGCTTGTACAGCACCATATGCTATAAAGGCCTGTTGTTAGCTGATCCCCCATCTGTATATACTAAAATATTGTTGTTATCAGGCTTGTCATAAACCGAAGACCACAACTTCAATGAAGATCACAAACCAGTGTAAAGAGAAGACAATTTTATCCTAAAAGGAACTGCAAAGACCTGGACTAGTTAGGAAATCAGGGCTACTGATAAAGCAGGCTTCTGAAATTGCCCCCTTCCTCCCCTAACCCTCAGCTTAATGCAAGAGTAACGCTTGCATTATCAAGTTACAGAAATAACTTCTACAGCTTCCTTGTTCAACAATTTCCTTGTCCCAAGAGACTTCAGGATAACACACAGTAGCTAACATGTTGCTTTAAACTGTGGACTTAGAATGTATCACCTTCTCCATTCACCTGCTGCTCAGCGCTGTTGTATAGCAGTGTCTATGAAACAGAAAGCCAGAGGTTTAAAAATGTTAAATTACCAGTCTAAATTTTATTAGTATTTTGTACTTGAAGTACACTGAGCAGGGTGAACATTGTTATTTCAGGCTGGGCTCCTATCCAGTACTTTTTTTTAAAAAATCCCATAGCTGTTGTGCAGGATGCCAGGATAGTCTTTGGCAAGGGAACATCCAGGCACTTAATTTTACTGTCACATTGGTGGCTTGTAGTGGTACAGTTTTAGAGCCTGGCTCACCATAAACAACCAGACACCACTCAGAAGAAAGGCCATTTCAGGACTTTGTTGAAAAACCCACAGAGCCCAGAGGTCTAACAAAAGGCAGCAAGTGTTGAAACAAGGTTAGCAACATAGCCCGGAGTCCTTTTTGTTTTTCTTGGAACCCAAAGGACTTCCTAATGGAAACACCATTTCTGTAAAATGTTTTTAGACCTAAAAACACTTGTGAGAGACAGTCTTTTCACAAAGTGACAAGAATGGGGAGGAATAGGGTGAACTTTACTATTTCAGGATTAAGACAGTTAGACTGAAACGTGGCAGCACACTGCCTGTGTTTACAGTGGGAAGGGCAACTTTAGTATAGACCTGCAAATGGGTGTAGCAATTTATTAGAGCACATACCCTTTCCTTTCCTCAGTGTTCAGTGATTAAGCATGGACTTTTACCTTCCCTTTGTCTGTATCTGCTGTGGCCTGGACTACCTCATACCCTGGAATGGGGTTTTGCTCTTCATTGGCTTTATCAATTCAAGAGGTTAGGGAATAGCACAAAATTATTAGATAACAATTGTCAAAACCAAGGAAATATTTTTTCCCCCTCATAAAATCAAGGTGTAGAACTTCTTGCTGCAGGAAACTGTGGAAGCTACAAGTGTATAGCTGATTAATCAAAGAGATGAGTCTGTTTTAGATGAAACTAAATGCATCAGCAGCAGCTACATAGCCTGCAGTCCCAGTGGTCTACTATAACAAACCCCAGCACACTTAACTATGAGAAGACAGGATCTTGTAAACCATGAAGGGACCACTGTCCATTTGTCCTCTTTTTCTGAGTATCTCCTGACAGCAACTGGCTGGTACCATGTAGTGCCTGTTGCCCTGTGCATCATCCAGGAGGCAGATGAAGTAAAAAGTTTTGCAGGGGAAGGAGGACCCAGTTGCCCAACTGAGAACTATGTTACATACACATGGACACACAAACTGCAAGATCCTGCTATGATGTTTCTAAATGTTTGAGGGCTTAACTATGTTAACATAAGTGCTTTTGTGGTTTTTGGTATATATTTAAAATAGAAATAGGTCTGTGCAAGTATACTTATTTCTGAACTAGACAGCTAATAGAGACTACAGTCCAAATTTTGCTAGACTTAATGGTATTCCTTCCTTCCACTCATACTTTCCTCCCAGTTCTACCTTAGAATTCAGCCTGTCAATCAACTGCGGAAATTTTTTATAGTCTAGATTATTTCTTGGCTTCCTTCAAAGAGCACCAAAAACTCTTCACACAGTACATTGTTGTTTACAGGTTTGAAGCAAGTAATTAGTGATTGTTTTTCCAACAATTCAGGGATCACTTTTATATCTTTTAGCCTATGTGCATGTAACATAGGATTTGTTTCTGAAGTCTCTTTACTCTTGTCACTTCTACATGCAATACTTCAGAGCAATCCAAGTAATAAAAAGCCCAACTCTGCTGTTAGAAGTAAGATGTTAATAGGAAACTTTATTCTCTGCCCATCTTGTTCATATTTCTGCCCCCTACTCTTTCCCCCTCCTCCTCCCCTTCCTCCCCTCTCCCCCCTTCCTCCCCTCCCCTTTTGGTTGCTGTTTGCTCTACTTCAGGACCAAAACTCCAGCTGCTCTAAATCTAAACACTGCTCAGGACATATGGCAACAAACAGCAAAATGAGTTCCAGTGAGCACTGGTGGGCCATATCCTTCCTGGGTATTCACACAGGCATTCAGCCAAAACAGTCATTTCACAATGAAATCTTTGGGCTAGAATCTACAGAACTGAGCAAAACCACTCAAAACAACTAGAGGGAGGACTGCAGGTTGAAGAATGCCATGTGTTTGGTCTGGTGAGCAGTACTGGCTCAACAGAGCTGAAGGAGGTCTCTCTAGAGACCTGCATAGCAGAAAGCATCAGCAACACAACCATCTTCCATATGTTTTTCTTCAACATGCCCAATCCTGGTCTGGGATTGTTAAGCTGCTTCACACTTCTGACATGCAGCTGTCAGAAGACCAGCAGTGCCATTCAGCTCCAGGTGTACAGAGGGGTTTTGGGTACTCTCAGCACTGAGCCACAGCACATGCCGGGGATAATGTCAGAAACATCAAACACTTTTCTGGTAAAAGATTTTTGTAGTTTACTGTTTTGTAAATACATAATAAAATAAAATGACAACTGTAAGTTGTTGTCTGAACTCTTAGCTTGTTTAGCTGTTCAAGAGAATTTTCTCATGAAAATCCAGAAGGGCTGAGGGAAGCTGACAGGAATTATCATTTAATACCCACAGCTTGTCTAGAAGACAATCTGCTTGGAAGAGCCATTTTGAAAGATCAAACCACAAAGTAAAGGTCATGTAGTGCTACAGAATGAGGCCTTCTGGTGCACAGTGTTAACCTCAGGGGGTACCTAGATCCTCCACATACACAGCAGCTGACCTACAAAGCTGTATCAATATCCCAGTCCATGACACGTCCCATCAGCTCCATGGAAAGCAAACAGGGTGACATCAAAACAGCACCAAGTGAGGAAGATCACCAGATTCAGCCTCCAAGTGGGGTCTGGCTCAAGCAGTGTAGGGGAAGCTGCTGCTCTCTTCTCATACAAGTCAGAGCGAATTTCCCAGAAAGGGACCAAACAATTTTTATTTTTCTTTTTAAACTAAATGCTTTTAATAAAAAACAAAATACAAAATAACTCTTTCCAGAAAGCAGAAATATTTAATCTCTCCAAATGACAAACTAGAACGTGCTTTTTCTGCAGATCCTCATAAATGCTGATGATTTATCTCACAAACTGTTCATGAAACCGGTATTGCAACATTTGAGAAAAATCCAACACTGGCAGAGCTGCCTCTGTGTACACACAATAATTTAGTAAAACTACTTCTTCCCATGTCATTTTGTGTGTTTCTCCTCATCCCCCTCTTCCTAGACTGCCAACTTCCATTTATGGAAATCTTTCTTTGAGGTGCAGTGGTGGGTTGTCATGCCCTGTTTCCATTAGGAGTCCATACTTGGCCGTTTCCATTCTATGGTGCCCTCCCTCCAGACAAGGCAAGTTGTTGCTCATTATCCTTAAAGCCACCACTCTGTCCCCACTGTCCTCCCATCCTGAAAACACAGTGCAACCAGAGTCAGAAAACTTCCTAATTAATGGAACATAAATACACATAATCACAGCTAGTACCAGGAACCAAACCCAAACAACAATGCAGAGATGGGCCCCAACTGAGGTCAGATTTCCTTGCCCTTACTAAAAAAGAACAAGACTTATTTAGTCCAAAATATTTCAGAAGTGCTATAGGGAGCTGAAATATTTAGGACTACTATCGTTGTAGAAAATACATAATGTTCTTTTGATAGAAGGGTCTTAAAAATGCTGGTCCTCTGCAATACCAGGAAAGCAAAAGCAAAACGAAACAAAAACCACCGGGCCAGTAGTTCTCCACACACTCAAGCTGAATTAACAGTAGGTAAGATGTGCCCATCAATCAATGAAGGATATTTAAGTGCAGGTCACCAGTTTATCTGGTTGGCAGTTTCACTTGTCTGGACCAGGCTTTCGGTTCCCCCAAGCTACTGGATTTACTCCCCTTTTTCCCATTCCTAAAAGTACAAAATTAGAATGTATATGTATTTTCATCAATCCTCCTTTTTTTTCCTTATTCTGTTCAACAGCACAGGCATTTTTGTGCCATCTTAAAGCATTTGCATCACTCTGAACATGCCTTTCAAGAGGGCAGAGGAAGAAAAAGTGTTTCACAGTCAGTAATCTCAGCTTGCAACGGACTCTGGCAATGAAGACACCCACCCACTTCCCTAAGACAAAAAGCAGAATTAATGTTCCTGATTTTCTTGTGCAATTCCAGTCACTAGAAGAAGATTACAGGCCATAAACTGTACACTCAGTACATTATTCATCTGTCCAGTATATACACCAACCAGTTCACTGGAAGACCCATCCGCAGGGGCGTTGCAGTAAGTGTTCCGAATGTCCCAGACCCGAACTGAATTGTCCATCGACGCTGAAGCAATCAAACTGCTGTCAGGGCTAAAAGTAAGGCTGGTTATGTTGTCTGTGTGCCCCCTCAGTTCTTTGTAGAGAGTTCCTGATGCCAAGTCCCACAGCTTCAGCCGCTGGTCCTCACCCGCCGACGCCAGGTACTTCCCGTTGGGGGAAAAGGCGAGCGCCAGCACGGGGCCCCGGTGCCCGGTGAAAAGCCGCACGGAGTTGCCCTGCTGGGTGCTCCACAGGCGCACGGTTTTGTCGGTGGAGCCCGTCGCCAAGTAGTTGGAATTGGGGTGGAACTTGATGCAGTCCACGTCGGCCAAATGGCCCGCGTATATTCGCAGCGGGTACGTCCGATCAAACGACCAGAGCCTCGCAGTGCGATCGTGGGAACCGCTGGCAAAGTACAGGCTGCAGGGGCTGATATCCAAATCCCACACGGGATAGGCATGTCCTTGGTACAACACAGTGTTTGTAAAACTCCCGAGGTCCCAGTATCTGATGGACATGTCTTCAGAACAAGATAAGAGTCCTGAGCTGTCTGAAAGGAACCTCGTGCTATACACAGGTCCACAGTGTCCTCTCAGGATCTTCATTTCTGTGCCTGCGCTGTCATCCTCTTCCTCCTGGTCATGATGAAGAAAAAGAAACAAGCAAGGAAAACATGTTTACTCATTCAACAAATATAAAAACCTCCACGAGGTTATTATTTGTGCAACTCTGAGACACAAACATTGCTGGTGCATTTGCTCTAAGTGAATACTGAAAGAGATGGTGAGATAAAATTTTCTATAAAGGCATTTTCTTTAATTTTGCCTTATGCTCAGTCCAGAAGGCATCTTAACCTGAGACTGCAGGCACAGAGAGGAAAAAATAAAGGCATCTTAACCTGAGACTGCAGGCACAGAGAGGAAAAAATATTTAACAACATTTTTCGTTTTGCTAAAAACATATGCATAGTCTCTATCCACTCTGTTAAAAACATTTGGCTAAGATGTTAAAAACAGCTCTTGGCATCTACTCTTTTTGTGTGGTCATTGTTGGAAGTGAATCTCACAATAGAGGGAGACAATCACAGATGTCTTAAACAAAAGGCAGGAGATGGAAAGACAAAGCATATTTGACAAGCTGTCTACTTAACATTCTTTCTTAACCCTGCATGTGAACAGAAACCCAGCAAGGCTCTAACATCTATTTCTCCCTGCAAGCTCCATCAGGATGCTTTCACATCCTCACCCTCGAAGAACAGCCCTCAAGAATAGCAAAGGTATTCAGCTTATTTAGGTCAATGTATCTATTTTGGTGTAGGAGGAGATGAACAATCACAAAAATGATGGCAATGGAAATATTTCTATCCTGTTATTCTCCAATTCAAGTAGCAGGGCAGACAGTCAACAAGCAAAGGCTTTTGTGTTTAAAGATTATTCAGTGAGCTGTGCTAAAGCAATCTCCCAATGGAAGGCAAGAGTCTCTAAAAGCCTGCTCAGGTAGCACCTCTTGACACTCGAAGGCTACAGACTACACGTGGGTCTGTATCATCTCAGAAGTGTCCCTGCCTGACAAACTGGGGTCTCACTGACAGTGCAAGATAACCCTTGCTTGGGGTGCACCTTAGTAGTAGCTTGAGATCACCTTTCCTCAGGGTTGTCAGGCAGACACTTTTCCTTCAGTACTGAATCAGCAACACTCATTCACAGACAATTTCTGCACATCAAATTCAACACAACATCCTTTTGTTTGTGAGCAGCCCCTTTAACATTTATCATCTTAGACTGGCCCACTTCCTGCAGAAGGAGCACTTCCTGCCCCGAGAGGAAACCCAATTCCCCAGGGCTGCTGGACTGCTGACAACCAGGAGAAGTCAGAGCAGCAGAAGTCGGTGTGTTGTAAGCAGCTCTCTATCTCCCACCTCCCTGACCTCAGACCCACAGTTTGGCTTCAGACTTAGCAATAGCCTGGAAAATGCTTCTCCTCCAGTGGTTTCAAATATCAGGCTGGAGGTGAGCAAACTCTGACTTGGCTATCTCCTTGCCTTTCTCCATCTCTGCAGCATGTTACATAGTAGGCAGCAAGCCATATTTAGCAATGCTGCTTCTCTTCATAGTCAGTGCCCATGGGAGCTTTATGATGTGGCTGGAAGCCAACTTCATCTCTGCTATGGAGGTGAGGTCGAGAGAAACTGCAGGCTCTGGCATGCAAAGCCCCATTCTTATTCAAATTGCTTTTCTACCTCAGATAGAGCATGGCTTACTGGAATCCACAGCATCTCTAGGTTGTGCTACCACATTAAAGGAGAATGGCTGATACCTGCAGCATTTTATATAATTTAATTATGACCCTAAGATTCCTAACAAGTTACCAGTGGAAGCCCATTCAAGCTGCCTGTATTGTACTACGGTTTCTGCAAATTTTCCAAGTCCAGGTACTTAATTTTGTGCATTCAAATACAAGGCTACATGGGCTGTCTGCAAGCACCTCCTCTTCCCTCCTTCTATTATAGTACCAGGAGATTTGACAACACCTTCTGAAGCATTGAAACCCACACTCCTATATGGTCACAGGTAGCAAATCTTATCTTTCTGTTTGACACCCAATTAGCACAACTGCACACTCCTGTCATAGCTCACTGAAAACAGTATATCTATAATGCTTTGGAGTCACCACAGTTTTCAGTTTCCTCCCTATCCAAGTTAGTCTGCTGACCAGATTAGCAAGGCAGCTGCAAGTGCAGCCACCAACCGTCGAAAAGCAACAATGATAGCCTCCAAGAAAAACAAGCCATAATCTCACGTTCCTCCCCTTTTTTTTTTTTCTAACCAATACCAGGTTTTCCTGGGTGTCATCATCTCTCTCATCCTGCAGTGCTCTTAAGATGTCAAAAGGGAAGATCTCTGATCTGTCTACAGCAGAGATGCCCTAACAGGGAACGATGAGGAAGGATGGCTCTCTTTGCAGGACATTTTTTACTGCTCCTTCCAGAATTCCCTCCCATCTGCCATCAAACAAGGTTGTCAGCATCATCCCCACTCATTACCACTTGAAGGACCACTGCCACTTAAAAGCAGAACCTTAGAAGCAGAGCTAAATGGGGTCAAGTCTTAGTCTTCACAGGATTTAAAGGCTGGCACTATTGTGGCTTGGAACATAGCATTATTTTTCGATGTTGATTTATGGAGTACCAGCAATGAGCATGGTAAAATTGCAAAGGGACAGACAATACATCCATTTGCACAGCTACAAAACTCAATATATAATTATACTGGACCTAAAGTAAGAGAGACTATAAAGTGGCATTTGTGAGATGCTACTATAAAGAAAACAGAATTACTATATCCCAAAATAGTAAGCCTCTCTTATTTGCAAGAAGCAAAACTACAGTGGTGAAGTACACTGCAGCACCACACCGTGCAAAATTTAGTGAAACTACACCTACAAGATGATTTTGACCTTAGGGACACAAAGGATTTACATGGACTAGGGTAAAATTTTGTTCTAACACATTTGCTAAGTCTCAACCTCATTTATATATATATATATATATATATATATATACATACATACACACACCCCTTCACAGGAAGAATTAATAAACCCAACAGAGTAGCTTTAGTGCCACTCTGAACAACATCCACTGAAACTGGCATGATTTTAGACCTTTATGACTTCATAAAAGGAAGGATCTGTTTCCCTGCAGAAAATAAAAGAAACAGGCTGAAGACTACTTATTTAATGCATTACTATTTAAATACATTATCCAAAGCTAATTAAACAACACAGAAATCAACCAAACCAAATTTTAACATCCTCACAAGTCATTCTATGGAACTCACAGAAATAATGTCAAAGCACATTCGGAATTTTTGTTCTTTGCAAAAGTTTATATCAGCTTTATCCCTGTGAATTGCTACTGATCAGACTGCAGTGACAATTTGAAATACAGCCCCTGCTCACACTGAGCTGCAGCCAGTCAAGGTAGGTTAGTTTGGTCTTGGTATCTTTGGCTTCCTCTCCCATGGCATCAAAGCAAGTGCTGGCCTGTTCCCACCTGCAATGCTGTGAGCACCTGTGTATCTTTGCTTAGGGCTCCCAGATAACTGAATGCATTTCCCTGTAGTCAAGGGGTTTCATTTGCATTTGGTAACCAAGTTTGTGTTCAGGCTGATACTGGTATCCTCCCTCAACTTTGAACTCCTGCTCAGGTCACTATTTGTTTTGTCAGTGGTGGAAATTATTCAGGGTGTGCTGTTTGACCTGTGCTGGTTATTGACTAGTTTTTGGCTTTAGACCTGTGCACAAAAACTGCAGGGTAGACAAACATCTAATAGCCACCAAAAGCCATTCTGGATTCCATGGCTCTCTCCTATTACATGTACAATATGCAAGTCTATGACTACCTTCCAAAGAAAGCTAATACACACACTCTGATAACCTGGTAATATCACACTTTTCCACAGTCCAGAGCCAAGGAAGGTGACCTGCTGATTTACCAGTCAAATTCTCCCGTTGCATGTTGCTGACATTTGGCCTCCATGATGGGCAATACACAATAGTCATATGCCCTATGAACTCTTGCAGTTTATAATGAAAACAAGTCCATAGCTCCATTTTGGGCTAGTCTGACACACTTACCTGCTCACTCTGCAAAAAGGGTTAATCTGGGAAGCAGTGAACATTGTGCTGTCTCACCTTGATACCTGCCTCTTTTCTCAAGCTGTTTAACAAAGCAATCCCTAATCACAAATCCCTGAATACATCAAGCTCTCGGCACTCTTCCAAAATAAATAGAACCTTGCCACTAAGTATTTTTTAGAAGAAAAAACAGTGAAAAAAAGGGTGTCTCTCCTGCAAAACACCCAACACAAGAACAAATGAGTTGTTTTTTTTAAGGAGAAGAGTGATTAAACAACGGAAGGGTCCAAATTTTGATCTCTAACCAGATATAAGTTGCTACTTGGGCAGCTGTGTGGAGAGGGAAGGAAGGGTGTGACTAGAAAGAAAAAAAAAGGTCAAGCAGAAGATGCCATCTAGCATTGCATGTAATGTGAAGGTACACGCATCCCTGTCCTTGCCTCCAGCACTCTGGAGTAGGAAGCCTCTGAAGTTTCTATACTTCAGATTCCTTAACAGAGACATTTTGCATAATTTTTCCATAACTCCTGACCTCTGGTAAATGAAGGTGATACCTGAAATACAGTTTTGCACACAGGCATCTGATCAGACTTCTTTAGCTCTTTTCTTACTAGGTCTCTATGTTCCTCTTACTGTGTCTCTGCCCTTCTCTCCCCCTTTCTCCCTGGTTGTTCTGAGCTACTTTCCTTCTAGTTTTCATTTGGCACTGTGTTTTCATTGCCTGTATTGCCTTGTTTCATCCTCCCATCCCAAAGAAAGCTCCATGCTCCTCAGGGAAGGGAGCCTACTCTAGTCACCTGTCCTTTCTTGGTTGCCTGTCTACCGTCATCTGTTCAAGGACACTGCTGGAGGAGGGGGACCAGCACCTAGGACTAACAAACTATGACCTAAGCACAGACTGACTGCACCTCAGTTTAGCATTTACAACCACTGTAGGGAAGAACAAGGATGAGAGTAGGTTATAAAATCCGTGTATCAAAGCTGACAGGCTGTGCAACAGCCTCAAAGCTCCCTAAGACATTAGTAGATACTCAACAATCCATGTTCAAAACAAGTCAGCAGAAAGAGAACAAGGGGAAAAAAAAAGGGTATCCAGACCTCCTCATCCAGAATGTCACAAGCCAAACGGATGCGGGACACATCAACAAGGTGGGGCTCAGATTTCAACTTCCTGGAGCGCAGGCTCCACAGCTTCACACACGAGTTATCAAACCCAGCGGCGAGCAGCTTGCTGTTTGGGGAGATCTCTGCAGTGTTCAGCAACTGCTCCGTGTTATAGAAGGCATAGAAACAGATGGTGGTTAAGGAAGGGGGCCCGTCCTTGACACGTTTAATGCTGTCCTGCAGTAAATCCAGCGCTGCCTCGTTCTGCAGGATGGAAGCTGGCACGTCGCTGGGCTCCAGGCCGTTGCTCTCGTTGCGTGAGGAGCTCCCACCGGCATAGAGCTGGTAGTCAGTCCTCTTGGCAGGCTGCACATCCAGGTGAATGTGCAAGGTCAGGACTTTGCACAGGGCGTTGTTGTTGTCACTTTGGAGGTAGCGAAGAAGGTAGTTGTAGCTGTCCTCTTGAAGGCGGATGACGTATTTGTTGTCCAGAAAAGCCCGGAGCTTCAAGTTGGACAGGATATCTTGAATAGTCATGGTAGTCTGCAACTGTTCAATGATATCCTTCTGGCTGGCATTCTGCAAGAACATGCCATGGAAGCGGCTGTAAAAACTGTCCACTGTGCTTTTTAGGCCATTCTGGACCATGTTCAGATGGAGGTAGACGAAGAGGGGATATAGAAGAGGCATCACTTCATGGCTGTGCTGAGAATCTGAATCTATATAAGAAAACAACAACAAACTTTGAATGACTTCTCAAACTACTTCCTACTGGGAGTAAAACAGAGCAAGGATGACTACTGAAAAAGCCTTGACGGTGACACCAGAGAGCAAGCAAAAAGAGACATTTGTTGGTGCATCTAAGTGAACCTCTTCTGACACCTAAAGGAGGTACAATAGAGATTGCCACATCAGTGAGGTATCTTGTCACAACAAAATGCAGAGATTTCAAAACCCTTTTCAGGTGTGGGACAGCTAATAATATACCACCTCCTAAAAAACATCACAGTAGAATTTTCCCCATTTATTTCAAGAGAAACAGTATGCCCTTTATTTCAAGAGAAACAGTATGCCCTTTATACCCTTTGTTTATTGTGATAAATGAACTTTAAAATGTATTAATTATATTTAAAAGAGTATTTTAAGTGCTTAAGCCAAAATTATCTACCTAGCTTGACTGGCCTGAGCTTTGGTGGCTTTTTTTCTCTCAGCTTCAGTAAAATGTGAGTGTGGTGCTTTGGATGGAACTGATTAGTCTTCAGGGGAAAACAAGCTACGGTTTCCAGAATGTACTGCAATATGCTGTGCTCTTGTTTTATTTCTGTGCCTGCTCATGTACATGCTTTCCTCTCTCTGCCAAGGCAAATCCCAGCAGTAATTCCTAGTACACAGTGTAACAAACCCCGATTAGGCTGTGCTGTACCTTGCAGAGGCTGATCTGTGCAACAGCTCCACCCCTCCTTCCCCAGCTTCTCTGGGGCTGTTTGCCAGCTGCAGGGAGCTGTGAGGAGCGGAGCCCTGCGCAACACCATAGCAACAAACAGGGCTACAACGAGTTACTACCATAGGACTGAATGGTCCAAAATTACTGGGAAACAAATAGGGGCTGCTGATCTTCAAAACGCAAAAGGCATTGCTGCTTTTCAACATGCTCTTCCCTCCTGCCACTCACCAATGCATGTTCTCTTTTCTCCCTTTCCATTAGTTTATTTTTCCTTTGTGCTGAGCACTCTTTCAGAGTTTCTCTAGTCCATACTGTGTCTCTTTCATTTCTACAGGAGTAACTACAGAGTATGTGTGTTGTGCAGTGTACACATATGTATTTGCACACTTGAGCATCACTCTCCTTCCTATCCCACTGAAACCGGACCAAAACCAGTGAAAATAGTGGTCTGCATGTAGTAAAAGCTCTAAGCAGTCAGCATGTCTTTTTTTTCCCCAGGTGTACTAGTCCAAAAATAAAACTTTGCAGTAGGGGAAAAAGGGACGAGATAGGAAGTTGGCAGAAACAGGAACAAAGAAAATGCTCCCTAGGAATATATGAAGAGGTTACAGGAGCTGGGTCTGTCTAGCCTGAAGAATAAGGGGGTATTCAACTGCTTGCCTTCAGTACCCAGTGGGGCATTGTACAGGAAAAGGAGCCAGCCTCTTCTCAGAAGTGCTCAGTGAAAGGACAACAGCCAAGCTGCTGCAAGGGAAATTCTCACTGAATTGCAGCAGGGCCACAGAGATGCACAGCAATCTCCAGAGTGCTTGACTTTGTAAACCTGACTGGAAAAGGCTCTGAGCAACCTGATCAAACACCCATCTTCTCCTGCTTTGAGCAGGTGGCTGAACTAAAGACTAGTTAGTTAAGTTACTCCACGTCACTAATCCCCTGCCCAGTCCTCAGTGGGACAGGCATCACAGAAATGGGAAGTGTCCTGCTGTGCCTTGTGGCTGGTTGGCAAGCTACTCCCTTGAACAGAGGTAGTTCATGTGTGTAAGATATCAAACTAGAGCAAGAGGGACAAAAAAGATGGGAAGTCAGTCAACCTGACACCAAAACCTAGCATTTCATCAGGCATTAAGCAAGCAATTCACAAAGCACTGAACAGAGCTATTGTACTTCTAAAAATCTATTAAACCATAAGGATTTACTTCAAATACTAAAGTACAAAGGTATTGAACTGCTGCAGGTAGCAAGGCTCCAATAATTCACTGTTTCCTACCTTTGCCTTCCTGCTCCCTTCCCTTCCAAAACTATCAAAAATAATAATAATAATCCAGATGTTATGCACACTGGGATCAAATCCCTACACTGGACAAATGTTGCACTTTCCTTGGTACTATTCTTTAAAAATTCTATCTGCTTTCTTCTTCCCATGTTGGAGACTTATGGAAGAAATAAGGACATTCCCAAGAGTACCTTTTTTAAAAAATTATTGAATAATTAGAGAAAAACAAGCAAACAAAAAAGATAGATTTGTCTTCTGTATCGTTATGGAGTAAGAATTTTTTTACTTTGCTGAATTGCTCCAGTCTCAAAGCCAGTACAGCTGAATTTACAGGAACAGATTCTCCCTTAAAAATCCAGATCATCATAAAAATAAGCCAGTTATGGATAAAATAAAAATCCTTAAAATAGGAGACAACAGACAATTACAGTAATTTCTCAGTTACCTGCCTTTCACATAAAAACACTAATTTTCTTTTCTGTCCTGTGTAAATAGGGTGCTGTCTAGAAGACCTACAAAGGGCACATGCTTGAACAAGAAAGGGCAAAAAGCCAGCCATCTACAAAACTCAGAGCTATTCAGCACACAGAAAACAATCAAAAAAAGAAAAATTAAATATTTCTATTTTAACTGGAATCTCAAAACTAGAAATCAAAACTTTGTTAGATACATGGTTTTAAATTTTATTATATTGCCCTTTACTCATTGAAATGACAAAAAAAGTCAGCTACTTTCTTCTTCTTCCTTGCTTCCTGATTTACCTGTCAGAAAATTGCGTAATCGTCCAAACTGTACTTCATATTGCTGTGGCTCTGCCAGGCAGGGAGCTGCAGACACGACGTTGGCACAACCAGACTCAGATTGGACTGTGAAATAAAAGAAGCAAAAAATTACATGAGGATTTAAGGATTTTTACACGTGTCTGAAAACAAAGCTTCTCATAAAATCCAAGGTATGCAGCCACTCAGATGACATTTTATCTTTCAAACCATCCAAGTATGACATAGTCCAAGGCATTTAAACATGGCATTAATCACCTAGACAGATCATGAATGTGAAAATACATTGAAAGCCAAAACTCACCCTAAAAATCTCAGCAACTCACCTGCTCCACCTGGAACACATTTTTAAGTTTTCAAATACAATCTTAAATTCCCAAGAAATTCAGAGTAACTACCATCTCAGACCCCTTAGAAGTTTTACAGCTTTACACTCAGAAAAGATGATGAAAGCAACATACAACTTTCTCCAAAACACAGTTTCTTTTTAAGTGATTCCCACCAACCATCATGAACAGGTCTAAAGTGACATAACTTCAGATTCTCAAAATTTCTTGTCCCAGTCATTACAACTTACAACAAATTATAATCATTATCATTTATTAACTCTCACAGAGGTGGTGGAGAAAACACTGAATCTCTAAGCAAACACTTAGTAATTTTTAACCAAAATGTGCCCTCCTCCCTGAGGATTTTAGGTTAAGGGGTAGTTGGCAACTGACCACAAACCCAGTTGTTATGGTCTCCTCAGACTGTGTTAAACTGTTTTCCTGAACCAGACTCTGGAAAAAGTGGTTCCAAACTGTTTAGGAAGGGAATTGGCTTCTCCTTTTCTGGCACCAAAGCACTGCTGTTCTGCTAACAGCCTGAAATCCGCAGGGGACTTTGTGCAAGTTTACAGACATGCATCAAGAAACCTCAAGCACATGCAATTAGATTAGAAAGCCAGGTTCTGCTGTTTTAAACAGAGCACAAGAGGGCAAGGAGTTTCACTATTTTCCTTTCTGATTTCTTTTTAAATCATGACTCTCGTCCCCTCCAAACCTGCTATTTTCATTACTTTCACTTCCATTTATTTCAGTCTCCCTTGCTCTGCCACCACTTTCCATCCTCTGCCTTTCTACTCCTGATTGATTGGGGGGCTTTTTGTTCCAGCATTTGGCTCATGCACAGAGGCACAAGTCTGCCAGCCCTGGAAGTCTATAAACAACATTATCAAATGTTCACATGCTGAAGAGAGATAGGCCAGGCTCCAGCTCATCTCAATGCCTCTAATTAGAAAGAGATCAGCACATGGTACACAGCCTGTAACTATTCTTCCCCCACTCCTCTCTCTCTCTCTGGTAAGACACAGGTTTACCTTCCTTCAGCTTATGGAAATACAGGAGGTATATTTGGCAAGCTGAATTCAGCTTTTGAAACAGAGAGATGGGCTGAGCTCATCCTCTCTTGGGGAAAAAAAAAAACAACAAACAAAACCCATCAAAACCAGATTCCAGCACCAATATGATACCATCTCTTAAATCAGTTTAGATATAAACAAATGTAACTTGCTGAAAGACACTACTACAGTTACAGACACTACTCAGCTACACTGAGCTTTCTACAGCCTGGCTGCTTCAGAAACTCAAAGATGGTAAGAGCTCCAGGCTCACATACTGGACTACTCAACAGCTGAAGTAAAATGCTCTGCTATTTGGAAGCAAAATTGAATATAATCAATATTCAGCATGAGAAAGTAAACTGCATTATGCCCACATAGTAACTCAAGAATACTTAGTGACGGTTTGCAGTGTCACCCATACAACTCTTTGTAAAAGCAAAGAAATAGAGAAATATGAGCTTGTCTCATCATTAGGCTATCCATGTAACAATCAGCTCCTCACAGAGATCTGGTGGCCTCATTTCTGCAGGAATGGGAATGGCCTGCCACCTTGCTCATGCTATGCAAGCACAACTCATTGGCCTAGAGTTTATGAGGTATTTTCTCCATGCCACAACTTTCTCTACATTAGCAATTTAATTCCAAAATTAATGTGTATTTCATGCTTCAGAAAGTGGAGTATCATCTTTGTCTGCCTGTTCTGAAACACTCATACTGGGCAACCATTATTGCCTATTCTTTCAGTAATGATGCTGGAGGTCATTCCCATCCAGCAAATGGTAAATGAACCCTACATACCAGACAGTTCTAACAAATTCCAATTCTTCGCCTTCCCAAAACTTTAAACCAATGAGAACTGCCAAAAGGATCAAGGAGTCAGCTGATTCCAAAACAAGAGTAAATTTCATGCACATTTTCCACCTGCTAGAAATAAAACACTGGCTATATCTTTCTCATACATTAATAAACCTACCAGTTTCTTTTCCACCTTCCCCAGTGGTCATAAGAACATCTACTGGAAATATCTGCTCCTTCATATCCAGTAAGTCCAGCCAGCTATGCAACCTGATAGGAAATTCAAAGGAACTCAGTCCTAACTCAGGGACATGGACAGTACCCTCCTGGTCTTGTGTGTTGGCTACTTACAGAATTGCTGCCAGCTAACAAATGTGGGGCTACTATAAATGTTGTGTAACAGCAACTGATTCCTATTTTAGGTGAGTGTGATGTATGATTGTACATTATTTCAGCTAGGCATATGTGCTAACAGTGGTATGAGCAGTATTAGAGGAACCTGTTCCTTGGTCACTCACTCTGTCCTAAGATACTGTTCTTGTTTCCTAGAGAAATATGGGATAATCACAAGGAAGCTCTGTGCTGTATTCTACTGCAGATATAATCAGACAGAATCCTAGATAATCTCATCTGGGCTCCCCCTCCCACAGAAAAGGTTGGACCAGATCATCTTCCAATGTCCCCTTCCAAGTGTCCCATTCACACAGGCTAGTTAATTTAAAAGTCAAACAAAAGAGCTGAACATAAAAAATGAGGAGAGCTTTGCTAAGGAAAAAGCAAAAACATCTTCAGAAAAAGACATCTGATCACCTTCCTCAAAATAAAGCACTGCAGGCTTTACAATCTGCTCAGTTTTTACTCAGTTCACAAAACTAAGATGACTACAGCAGAAAGTATTTTCAGCATCTGTTGTCAGATTAAGTAACAAGCTTGGGTTTGCTTTTCTAACAGTCATTGATGGAGCTGCAGCATGCTCACTGACAGCTCACTGCAAGCACGTTTGACAAGAAGTAGTAAGCAGCTGAACACATGATAGCAGCCCATTCTCAGTTCTAATGAAAACTGATGACTAAATTCTCAATCACCATCCACAAAACCTGTGCAGTGGCAAGAGGATACACACTAACATGAAATTTAGTAATAACATTTGGTGGAAGATCAGTAAAAAAGACAAACCCCAAACACACACTCATTCATACTCTTTACTGAATTTTTTTCTGCATGAGGCCACATGCTCATGCAAGGGCTTGTAACCCAGTTCATCCCCACTAGTTCAAACACTTCTGTGTCCTCATATGGCTGGTATCACATTCTGAGCATGTTTTGACACTGACCTTTCTACCCACTTCTCAAATAAAATCTCCCATTGAAAAACAATTCAGCAGTTTACTTTGGTTTTGTTCTTTCCCCATCTTCCCCAGTACTTTTTCAGGGATTGCAACAAACTTCTGATAGTTAGGCTGAAAAAAGCAAGGAAATGAAAAGAACTAAGACTAAGTTAAGTTGCTTCTAATAATGAAATACTGTCCAATTTCCTCCAGGCTGAGGGAGTCCTCCTGGACATTCACCTACAGGTCACTCATCTTTGGATGGTTAACTATGGTAAAATACTCTAAAGCTGGAAAATCTGTTCCCATATCCAGTCTTATCCAGGCAAACACAGTTACATAGCCACTAATATTTTGTCAAATCAAGTTGTATTACACCATTACACCCCACCATTCACCTTTGTCTGAGATACTGTCATAATCTAAGCAGTTTCATTGACAGAGAAAGGTTTCTCCTTGCTTTTTTACCCAAAATGTCAGCCTAGTATTTTCTATTACTTTTACAAGTAAATTTAATCACTATAACGTCCACGTAGCTTTCATCCTTCCAATACTTCTATGTGCTCAAGCAGCAGCAGAGTTTGTTAAAACAAAAACAATTACAATGAAAACTGTCACAGACATGATTTAGAAAGCAAGTAGTGTGGCAGGATTCAAAAGTCTTTAAGAAAGAGAAGAAAATTTATCTCCCTGCACCACTAAAAATTTTGGTTCTTTTCCCCAAACGACAGAGCAGACTTCTCATAACTATAAAGCTGACCATGCCAGAAAAAGATACAGCCTTATCACCTTAATTTCACATGATATAACTCTGCTGGAGTACAAAGGTACAAAAGAATTTCCTGCTTCTACTTCCTTTCTCACCTAGGTTCTTCCCCCCTTCATTCCAAAGCACCACTACTCACCAGACTTCACATTATTTGGGATAAAATATATGTACCTTCCACTACCCTCACATGGTATTTCAGCCTGATGTTTCACTGACTATGAATGTCACCTTGTTACACTTCCACCCACATTTTCATTCTTCAAAAGATCACAATTCATGCCAAATTAACAGTGAGAAAGTTCTTAATTTCAAAAGGAGAAATGTCCGTATGTGCAGACAAATTCATATAGCTGCCAGCGCACATGCTCACAGCTCTGCCAAGAAGCAGTCATGGAAAATACGAAAGGATTACCTGTGAGATTAGCTGCCATCTCTTCAGCAGTCTGACACAGCCTCAGCCCTTGTTTTAGGGGACCTTCTGAGTCCACGTACTGACGGCGCTTGAGGTAGCAGGACACTGCCATCTGAATCTGCTCTGTGCGTACGCGTTTCATGACCTCAAAAGAAAAGGAAGAGGTGATGAGACTCTAACAGGGTAAGCTGAGATCAGCTCAGAACTGTAGCTGCATTAATACTGATAGAAAACAAACATCTCCGTATTTTCACTGCTGAATATGAAACAGAATCATCAGGACTTGCCTCTCAGTACTACGGCCTAACTAGACATTTTGTAGACCCATGAAGATATTTTGCTGCCTAATTCTACTAATTTCACAGAGGAATCAAAAATAGTTTTGAGGATTCTGGACTAAAACTGCAATGGTGAACTGAAGCATTACTGTTAGAAACAACTGATAAAAAGGGAACGTCTCTCCTCCTTGAGTTTTGACAGCAGCAGTTGGAGTAATCTTCAGTCACTTTCTGCTTCCTCTGCTTGACCAACCAACAAAAGAAAACTACAGAAGATTCAGTGGAACCAGAAATTAACATACGAAGTCAGAAATTTTGGAAACAATGCCTTATATAGCAAATCTATTTGGGGAGTCCAAGAAGCAATAGCTTGATGGCTGAACTTAGAAGTTAGAGCCAGACTTGTAACACTTCACTCGGATAGGTTCCCCAGGAATAAAAGAGGGAAATTAAAAGCAGGGCCTTCTGTCTTTGTCACCTGCCTTGACCTATCCAGGCTTTCCTCCTACAAAAGTCTGAAACAAAAAGAATCCTTTGAAGGTTTTTTAATGTACATTTAGGAAGCCATCCTCACAAACACCACTTGGAAGCACCTCAAAATCAAAATGAGCCCAATGCTACCTTTTAGCCCCTGGCTTATAATAAAGGAACCTCAGTAAGATGAATGCAATAGCTCCCTTGCTATTTGAGTAGTCAGTCACTGACTGCACCAATCCTTCACAATAGCCATTGACTTCACACAAAAGTCTAGATAACCTAAAAGGCTTTAAATAAAGTAGAGCTAAGCTACAGGGATTTTTTTTCCTATCACAACACCAGGTAAAGGCTGCCTGGAGACAGTTCAACACCTTACAGCCCCACTACCAATGACATGAATGTTTCCTGAGTGCTAGTGCTTCCTGGTTTGAACAGCTAAATCTGATGAAACAACTTCTCTGAGAAAGACAAGGATGCCCTTCCTCCCTTTGTAAGAACCATTATTTCTACCAAAAGGACAGCTTTAAAAACATTATTACAAATGAATTTTTTCTAATACTCATGCACACTTTAGTGCTTATTCCATTTGTTAGATCAATAACTCTTCTGTGAAGTTAGGTACAAGTGGATGAGGATGCAAGGTTTCAGCAATAGTTCACTTTCAACAGATACATGGAATTGCAAACCCACATGTTTGGGTGAAAACCTTGAAAAGATTCCCATAGGTTAAGTAACTGTTGAGGGTGGGAAAGGGGCATTAACAGGTGGGAGTTTCCAAAGCATTTCCAGATAGACCCATTAAAATAAAAAGTTTTCAACACCTTTTTCCACTCCAAAAGCCAACTTCCTTTTTATCTTCCCTGCAATTAAAGAACTTATATCTGAGACACTGTCTCAAGTGTAACACTTCTGCTGCACAAAACTGTAGGAAAAACAGAACTCTTATCAAGACCACAAAGAAGAGTGGACACAAGGATGGACCAGCAACTTAGCACCCTCCTAAAAAACACCCTTAACTAAGCTTCATAATGTATTGTTACCATGCTGCATTTCAGCCAGCAGCATGGACTCGTACAAGTGATTTGTCCAGGTCCACACCAAGGCATTTAGGCAATAAACCGAGGCATTTATGCAATCTGTACAGTTTTTTGCTACCCTATGTACTCCCCTCTGAAGTCACAGTAGGGGATGTTACCAGCAGTATCTCAAGAACATTTTCCCTTCTCCCAAGTGACACAACAGGAACTACCTTAAGAAAATGTGTCTTCACCATGAAACACCCATTGGCATCAGACACACTGTCACCCACACTCTAATTTCAGCTCTTTGCTTCTTCCTTCACTTTGCCTTTAGACTCCACATTCAGCATTACAAAGAACAATGTCACCGAGGCAGGAAAAGCATTCATGAAAAGTGCAAGAGCAATACCAACACTCCTACAGATATTCCTTATTGAGCCCTTTATCAAAATTAGAATGTATCATAAAATAAACATAAGGATGGAAATGCCTTCAGCCTAGTTCAAGCTACACCAATTCACAACAGGTCAATGATGCAGAATTTAAAGGCATAAAAGGACAAGCCTGCTGTTTTTAACTTTCAATCAATTTTAAGACCCTAGCTTCTCATAACTGAAGATAATCTCCAAAATATGTAACAAACTGAAAGCATATAGAGTTCCCAGTCCATGAAACGCATAAAGGTTGAAACAATTGTTCTGAAGTCCCAGCTGTCTCATTCTCCTTGAACAGCCAAAGAGAATAACAAATACTAATACCATTACCTAATTCTACTGATAAGCAAAATGCATAAAGAAAGAGAGAGGAAAGATCACATTGTGAGAATGCAGAGCTACAATGCAGCATCTTCTGCAGTGTTCCAAACTGGAGTACTGAAAAAAGGTTAAGGTAATTTTTTTCTGAGGAACCAAAACCACTGGGAAAAAAACCCCAAACTAGAGCACAGGCTAATAACACAGAACACATCACAAATTCCTCCTTCCTGGAAAAGGTGGAAATTAGTTGTGAACTAAGCATTGGGTCAAGGAAATTATTTTCCCGCCTATGCTACATTTCAGGTACATGTTTAGGCAGATCCCACGGCTTTGAAATAATCCCAGTACAGACATACTAAAAAGAACTTAAAAACTAGTACTGGAAACACTGCTTTTAAAGACTCTGTACTCCCGTCCTGACACTGGGACAGCAGTCTCTTTCTTCCAACAGACTGAGGAAAGACCTGTGAGCATCAGAGAGCTAAGTTAAAAAACACCCAACCCCCAAACCAATAAAAGCATAAAACAAAAGCAGCTTTTGAATATTTTCTAATAAGAACTCTGTCTCAGGCCTCAGTTATGGACAGCAAAAAATAATCTTTTATCCTTTATCACCAAAGGTGAAATCTGGGGCCAATCAATAATCATAGGTCTCAATTTTTAATTCTGTGACGTTAGAATAATCTGAAATTGACAAAATTTCAGAATAAGTGAGATAAGGATAAATTGATATGAAGATAACCATGAACTCAGAGCCAAGGGATGTCACACATGCAGCAGCTGCAATCCACAAAAACAGACAAGTAAATATGACAAGTTGACTTGGAGAGCAAGGTGGTGGTGCAAAATAGGAAAATAGGATAGCAGGAACTACGGAGAAGGCTTTTGCCTGAGCAGCGGCATTCATGCGAAGAGGCAGAGAGGGAACAGCTGTGATTTTAAAAGAGCATGAATCCATTTGCATTTGGACCGAGATCTGGCTCACAATCCAGGAATGACGCTTTGCCAATTCCACATTGTTTCCCCTCGACCCCCCCCCGCGGCCCCAAGGCGGTGCCAAGCAGCGCTTCACCGATGTCCTCTGCGGGACACGCTTTCCTGCAGCCCACTTCACTCCGCGTCGGCTCCAGCTCCGCCACCCTGGGCCCTTCCTGGGCCGAGCGGAGCCGCGGGACCAGGCACTGCTCGTTTAGGGCCCTGCCGGGGGACACCGGGGCCGGGAGCCCTTGCGGGGCCCCACGCCCGTCCTGGGGCTGCTCCGCGGGCCGAAGGGCGCTCGCTGATGAAGGGACGCCAAAGTTAAAGCCTTCTCCTATCAATATTAAAAAAAAAAAAAAGAAAAAAGGAGGAAAAAAGAAAAGGGAAGAGAGATGGCGCGATAAGAAGACGCTCACTAAACCCACGCACTTTCCAAGGGAAAGGAGGATATCACGAGCAGAGGCCCCCCAGCGACCTCCAGGCGCAGGGCACGCGCCCGGCCGCATCCGTAGCCGGGGCTGCGCCAGGATGGATGAAAGGACTCTCTTTATC
>JANPWX010000097.1:4808538-4916104 GCA_024734555.1 Trochalopteron elliotii | reverse complement strand
GGGTTGTTAAAGATTTCTTGTTTTCTCTTCTGTTAACAGGTTTTACTCGATTGGGTAAGCCATACATTGGTTTCCAGCTACAACAAGAAACTTAAACTGGAGGATGAATTCGTTGAAAAACTCTGGGCATATCTTGACAACATTATCCATAGTAAGAGACTACAGGATCTCATAAAGAGTGGGAAGACAGTTGGTCTCAATTTTGCGGTGGCACAGGTAACTATAACTGTGGATATCTGGTAAAATTCTGAATAGCAATATCTGTCTCTTACAGTACTTGACTCTTCCTCATTGTCAGATGTTGCATGAAATATGTATTAATCTGATTGTTTGCAGGACCTATACTGAAAGTTTCTCTATTTCTGTCCTGCAATACAGTTTGTATTTGTGCAGCACTAAGGTTAAAAATGGCAGAATTAGTGAGTGGCTGCAAAGGCAGTGAAAATGACTGGGAAAATGACCCTTTTGATCAGATTGAAGGGAAGCAAGAAAAGATTGTCTTTATGTGTAGAAATTGAACTATGAAGTATGGAGAATTGGTTGGATGAAATCTGTCCTTCGGAGATATTACACAGAAAGTGTGCCAAATTTAAACATGGTCTGGATAGGAAAACCTGTCTGGATGAAGATTAGGTCAGAGGTATAGGACAGCGTGGTAGAAGGTCGAGTGAGAAGAATTTAAGGGTCTGTTTTAGTCCCACAGTGTTCCAGCTGAGGAGATGAACCATCCACAATAAGGTGTAAAGAGATAGGTGAGGTTTTTAACAAAATAGAGGCAGATTTGTAAATTGTTACTGAATTTGTTTGCAGGCATTATCTGAAGGTGAGAAAAGGGAGAGTGTGAAAAGTGGATTGAAGGAGAAAACAGCAGGGAAATACACAGAAAGTTTGAGAAAAGGAAGGGAAACACAACATTATTTCTCTACAAATGTGTATCCCTCAAAGAGAAAAGAGAGTAATCCTTCACATTCCAGATATCAGGACCAGAAACTGTCTC
Organism: Trochalopteron elliotii; assembly: GCA_024734555.1. NCBI lineage: Eukaryota > Metazoa > Chordata > Aves > Passeriformes > Leiothrichidae > Trochalopteron > Trochalopteron elliotii. Next base: position 4,915,107 of record JANPWX010000097.1, on the reverse strand, counting down.
CTTTTCAAATATAAAGATGATATTTAGTCATGGACATTCTTACTAAGCTCCCTGTATCAGAGCAGGGATGTGTATTGTGTGTGGGGTTTTTTTGTTGTTGGAAGCGTAATTTTGGGGACCATTCAAGTCGGGAAGAAATTTACCCCTACTCCATTTCTGCAGGATGAACTGTTAGTATCAAGTATGGATAGTCTTATGCTGTTGCCAGTGAGGGCTTCCTTACTCATCTGATGCTGCAAACAAATGCAAGGACGGTGGAGCTTCTAGTTTGAAACCTATGATATGAGAGGCCCATCAGCAGCTCTTGGCATGCCCCCCCTTGCAGCTCACAGAAGGTGTTGCTGGTTTATTATGATGGGTTTTATCTTTGTATGCTAAATTGACTGATTTTTGGGGTTTGTTTTTGTTTCTTTTTTCAGGTCATAAACAAAAGGTTATCAGTGGCCTGTTCGGAAAAAACCCAGCAGAACATTGGCACCGTGCTGAGCTGCTCCAGCGGCATCCTTTCTACTCCTTCACTGTCCATCATCTACACAGCAAAGTGTGATCTTTTGGTTGATCTCCTCAGCAAGCTGTCCAAGCTGGCATGTCAGCAGCTGGCTTCTGACGATGCTGTGGGCTCACAGTTGTTCAGTGTCCTCCAGCTTACCTTTGCTCAGTACCTCCTGTTCCAGAGGCAGCAAACCAACCCAACACGTGTGTTTGGGCAAGTGACGAGTCACTTACTGCAGCCATGTTTGCTCCTGAGGCACTTGCTGACTGTGAGGAGCTGGACACAAGCGGATGATAACCACGTGCGTCAGCACCTGAGCAGAGAAATACGAAGCCAAATAGAAACTTTGCTGCAGGCTGGGTTATTTCAGCCTGAGCTTTTCTCATCCTACAAAGAAGAGCTGCTGCCAGAACAGCACAAGAAGAAAGGAGCTTTCAAAGCTCTTTTGCTACCAGTCAACACAGTGCAGACCAAGCTGGGCAGTGACTTGTGTGAACCTGCCCTCCACGGAGCGGTTGTGGCCAGTTCAGTGACCCTGCTCTATAAGCTCTTTCTGGACTCGTTCTGTAAGGCAGAAAACCACCTTGTGTGTTTCCACATGCTCAGCAAGCTTTTTGGCTGTCTCAGGCTCTCTGACCTGCCAGAGGAGGGGAGGGGCGATACGCTCTCCTCTGTGGACTGGAGCACAGAGCTGCTTGCTTTGGAACAGCTCCTGAGCTTGGTACTCGGCAATGATATCTATAATGTCGCCAGTGACCGTATCCGGCACAAGGAGGTGCAGTTTGGGTTTTACCGGAAGCTGGCACAGATGCTGCTGACGCACTCCCAAGCTTCCATCCCTGCTTGGTTCAGGTGTCTCAAACTCTTAATGTCATTAAACCACCTTATAGTAGAGCCAGACCTGGATGACTTGGTGTCATCAGCTTGGATTGACGCCGAGGCCTCTGAGCCGCGTACAAAGAAGTCGCAGGAGACTCTGATCAACACCATATTCCAGACTTACTCCAAGCTGAGGCAGTTCCCACGGCTCTTTGAAGAGGTTCTGACAGTCATTTGCCGGCCAGCTGTTGATGAATTGAGGCCGCCTGTCTTCTCTGCTGGCCTGACAGTGAAGCTTCGTGAGTGCCTTCTGGAACTGCCACCCAACCAGATTCTGGACATTCTGTGTCTCTTTGTGGAGAAATGCCAGGCCCTTATCATTCCAGCTGTTGAAGGGTCAGTTGACATGGCCTTGAAGCTGATGTCAGTGTGCTCGGTGCTGCATGCTTTTCTGTTCAACATGAAGAGCCTAGATGATGTCACTCCTTCCCCTGTGGTGCTTCGCACTCAGCATTTGATGGCAGACATACAGAAGGGAATAGCTCAGCCACTGATGGAGCTGCTGCAGGCTCCTAGGAGAGAGGAAGGAAAGTCAGAGGTTTGGCTCAGAAAGGCCAGTGACGCTGCTCTCCTCCTTGTTTACACTTGGGTTGAGGTGGACACTCTGTTTCGTATCAGCTGCAGTAAATATGTGTCTCCAACAGCTGAAATTGCTGTTACTGAACCTGCTGCAAGGCACGGGAGCATTTCAGCTTTTCTGCCTGGTGTGAAGGAGCAGTGCTGGAAGACTCTTATGGAACTTGCAAGTAGTTTTGCCTCCACTAGTAAATACTGCTTAGAACTGCTGGCACTTCTGAAAATGAAGGTGATGTTAATGCAGACCGAAGCTGACCTACAGGCCTTGCAGCAGGCTGCAGCTTTCATCCTGGAGTCTGGAAGATCCACCATGAGCAGAGGAGAATCTGAGCCATGGGATGGAGATATCAGCACGATAACTGAACTTAGCTACCCCACTGCACACTGGCACCTCATCATGTCCAACCTGACCATCCTGTTGCCGTATATTTCCATAAAAGATGTAGAGTACGTTGGAAATGTGCTTCTAGAGACATTGATGTTGGCCAAAGCTCAGGAAGCTGCCATGGACCAGGAGCCTTCCATGAGCATTGGAAGGATATCCCTTGGTTTGATCCACAGCTCTCTTCTACCAGAAATGAAGGTCCTGCACTGTGCTTTTCTTACCCATCTTATTCACCAGTTTGCTGTGGTGCTGCCCACTGCTACCAGAGATTCAGTAGATCTGCCACTTCAGCAGCTGTCTGTGACTAATATTCCTTGGCATGAAGAAATTCTGGCTGCTTGCAAAACTGTTGACCTGTTGGAAGTACCATCAGAAAACAAACTGCTGAAGAAAGAGCCGAGCTTGTCTTGGAAAACACTGGAGAAAGTTGCCCAATGTATAGTATTGTTAGCAAAAAATGGCTGCCCTGTCGTCCTGAAAGAATGTCAGCTACAAAGATGCCTGGATTTGCTAGAAATTGTTTCTCTTCTGAAATTAGACAGTTTTCTTCCCTCTGACTGCACTCGGTGTTTTCTGGTGCTGCTGTCCCTGCTAGTTAATACCAGGGCTAGTGTCTCTTGTAGCAAGTTGTTATTGCTGAAGGTTTTAAGCACTTGCCTCCACCTCCTGAGGTGCCTGCAAGCTGGCAGGAATGCCCACTCTGTTTTTAAGGTGTTACATGCCAGCGATGTTCTTGAGGCTGTCATGACCTCCCAGTTTACAGCTAGCAAATTCTTCACTGATGTGCTGCCTGTTCCTATTTGGACACAGTATGTCCAGGAAGTCCAAGAGTTTTTGGAGCACTTTCTCCAGATGATTGTTGAAAGAAGACAAAGTGTGAAGCTCAACTTGGAAAAGTTCATGTCTTTCCTGGTGAGCTGCAAGCCAGACACAGATGCAGCCAAAAGCAAAGACTGGAAAAACTGGAATCCTGCAGCGGAGCAGTTACTGCTCACAGCATTCACCACGCTCTGTCATGTTGTCACACTGCACCTCCAGCAGCTGCCAGAGAAGAAGCTGCATTCTGCGGATGTGCTGTCTGCTCTCTTGGAACCAGTAGTTCTGCAGATGGTCAGAAGTATTGAACATGGTCTTCAGAGTAACACCCCAAACCAGATTTTGCCTGTAGCATTCATACCATCTGTCACTACTCTCCTCAGAGCAGATCTGAGCAATCCTGTCAAGAAGGACTGGCAGAAGGAGCCCAGTAGGTTTTTGGAGCAGCCCCGTATTAAACTGTACCAAGAGTTTTACTCTCAAATACTGAAAGAGTTGCCCTGTGCAGGGAGTAATCTGCAGTTCCTTCAGCCTGCCTTGCAGTTCCTGACCATTTTCTGCTCCGTGCCAGAGCTGTATCCTGGAAAAGAAACTGCAGTCATGGTTGTTTTTGCTATAAAGAAGCTTCTCTCTGGTATGAAAACTCTTTCTCCCATCTCCTTTGCTGATTTTGTGAGTTAAAAGCCATTTAGCAAAGCATACAGCTTCTTTAAAAGTCTGTATCTGTTTACTCGTGTTAAGTAAGGCTATCCTTTTTTAAATACATAACAGGAAAATTTTCAAGGAGGCAATATTGTGGTACTTGGACCACAGCCACCATCTAGTTTGGTGATGATCTTCTGATGGATGTTAACATCTTAATAAAGTTGGGGTCCTGTGTTACTCATCCCTGGTAGAACATTTTGAAAGTAACTGGAACATGGTAATACTTCTGGAGGTGGGGCTGAAGTGCAGTGTACTGCTCATGTAATTGATATAGTAGCCACCACTGAAGCAGCTGGTCTGTATCAGGTCAGATCTTACAGTAAAATACTCATCTGCTTTTGTGTCTGGTAGGTGAGTTTATAGAACAGTGCAAGTTTCCCAGCTGTTAAGGATGCTGAATACCGTGTGGTAATTCTAAAAAGTTAGATATTGATATTGACAGGTTGGTTCCTTTATCCTCATCAAATAAAGAGCCAGGCTGGAGACTGCATGAAAAACCTCTGCTGTCAGCTGTGGCATCTAATGGCTCCTTTATGTTGTCTCATTCAGAAAGAGAGACAAACACAGAGCAGGCATAACTGCTCTCTTTGACTTCTTCAAACTGTTGGAATTTGTCGAACTTACTACTGGCATGCTCTGGTGCAGTGGTCTCCAAACATTTTTGATTGCACACACCTATAATTAAAAAAACTAAGAAATTGAAGACACAGCCTGAATGTAATTTACTTATAAATTATACATGTGCTACTCCACTACGTACATTACAAAGCACACATACAGAAAAAAATGTTTAAAAAGCATGAGATAAGGATGAATTAAACACTATTTAAAATATCTTTTTATATTTATTAAATTTATTTTATTTATAATTCCCACACCCTAGTGAATTATCTTGTGCACACCCTGGGGTGTGCACACCCTGCTTTGGGGACTACTGTTCAAGTGAACTACAGTTGTGATCTCAGTGTTTGTATTGCCATGAGTAGTCATAAAAAAAGCTTTATGCTTTCGTGATTTGTGATGGATCTCTGGCCACCATTTGTAAAAAAGACCCGTGGCTTGTTTAGCCTGCTCCCTTGGCTTGTGCAACTGCTTTGGTGTAGTGTTTCTGTATTACTGAAGTCTTTTTATTGGTATGATGACTGCTCTGTGAAGCTGAGATGGGATATACTTGAGATCATCAAGTCATTGCACTAGTGGGGAGAAAGGTAAAGAGAAAGTATCAAGCCTTCTATGTATTTGAGTGCTAAAAAGGTACCCCCAGAGCTGTTTTATTTTCAGTTTGCCCTATTCTTACCTGTGGAAGTCTTTGTCTTTGAAATTAATTGCTTTTGTCTCTTGAATACACAGGTCCTGCAATTACCACTCAGGTGATTCAAGGTATGGAGATGGAGCTGACAGAGGTGCTTGTCCACGTGCTGGGAAAGTGCTCTGCTGAGGAGTTTTATGCCATAATGAGGCTGTTGCTGCAGGGACTGGAAGTGAAGAATGTTTGGCAGCAGAAGGCTAAAGTAAGCCATGAGCTTAACATACTGTCAACTTCCTTCTGCAGTCTTCTGTATCTTGAAAAAAGGTCGTTGGCTGAATGACATTTGTTAAATGCTTTTTTCTTCTTCCTGCTTTGTGTTCAGTGAGCAGGTGAAATTAATTTATGTGGCTAAGGGCTTGGTGACTGTGCTATGTTCTGTATATAAATTGAGAGGTGGAAAGATTATGGAAACCTACTCAAAAAACTTTCTGTCCAGCTTAAGGTCTCAACAGCCTTGATTCCATGTATTGTCAACAGAAGTCACACAGCTGTGGTGTTACAGGCCATGCTGAAAGCTCTTTCCTACTTGCTGCTCAGAGCTCTTGTACAGCAGATATGAGCAGTCAGTGTTTGCCTGTGGCTCTTTACAAGGTTAAAGGCACTTTTCGAAGTGCTGGCGTTTTTAAGTAAAACAAAACTTTTCCTGTGCTTTTGGTACTTGTTGCTCTAAAGACTACTCAGCAATAACCAGATAGCACTCAGTATCTTTTTTGAATTCTGTGCCCTTCTTCAGAGCACCTTAAGCACCAGTGGTAATGTATGGAACACTTTTGGCAAAAAAAGTCAGCTGTGTGCTCCATAGAAAGCCCAGTGACTTGAGAATGACACTTGGATTAAACTCAAGGGGTTATCCTGCCCTGTCTAATTTGTCAGAAAGAGATGCAGAGTGTGCTGCATCAATTCTTGATGCATCTTTTTGAAAATGAATCTGGAATTCCTGAACTTCACAGATAATTCCTGCCACCTGAATGCAGCTTGCAATATGCTTCTTGTATCAGTCTGTATAAACAACTATCAAGTTAAAAAAACCCTGCTGCCAAAAGCAGCATTCTTAATTTATAGTGTACTGGTATTCTTGTATTGCCTCTGCCTCCCTCTGTTATCTAGTGGCAGTTGTATGAGAAGGCTTTCCTTTCTTAAAAGTCATGTAGGCCTTTTTGTACAGTAAGTTGATTGTGAAGCAGATGTGGTGTAAAGTGCATTTGGGTCAGTGCTGCTCAGTGCATTGAGCTCTGTTGAGCTGCTGCTTACTTCACAATTTCCAAAGAGAGGTATTGGTGGGAGGCCTTTCATGTGTCAAGGCTCTGGTAATGCTCAAAAGTGCCACTGGCCTTGAAAGAGCTCTTCTGTACTTGAAAGGAGCCAGTGTGCCTTGTACCCCTGACTGATGATCTGTCTGCTTTCTGCAGGAAGTATTGTCAGCTGTTACGCTAACCAAGTTATTGCTCAGCTGCCCATTAAGTGGAGACAAAGAGAAAGCTTTCTGGTTTGCCAGCCCACAGATAATCACAGCTTTAGCTGTAAGTATCTCTTTGTTGTAACTTCATTACCTACCCCTCCTATCTGTTAGAGTCTCTAGCACTTATATCTAACATGCACAGAGGCACACACGAATGAAAACTAAACAAATCCATGCCAGATTCGTTTGGACGTTTTTGTCTAGACCCTTTTTCTCTTCCTTCCTCAAGTAAATCTCCTCCTGTGAGTGCAGTGTGCAGGTCGTCCAATACACAGTAATTTTATGAAACTACACCATGTGATATAGAGCTTGGGAGAAACTTGTCAGACTGCAGAGTTGAGAGTCTGTCTCCTGTCCTTCCTCCTGTCCAAAGGAAAAGGTAACTGTCAGCCATGTGTTGCAGCAGAAGCCAACAGCAGCAAAACAAAACAAGTGCTTATAAAAAAAAATATAAATTCACTGAATTATGAAAGGGAAACTTAACTGAAACTAATCAAACCCAAGTTTCCTGCCCTTCATTTGTACAGCATATAAACGTGGTGATGTAGGTTCTTCTTCTCTTGGGATGATATCTGCAGGCAAGAATTTATCAGAGGTTGGTTCTGCAATACTTGGGAATTATAAGCTTGCAGTTTCTGCCCTTTTTGATAGGTCTGCATGCATGTGATGGAGTGAACTGCATCATTGGATTTGTGTGAAGAGGTGCAGAGAGGTGCTGGTTTTCGGGGGGCTGGGGAATAGTTGCCATTCCAGGTATGCTCACAGCAGCATTTGTTTGAGATGCATCATATGCATCCTCACACAGGGCACAGTTGCATGAAAATGGCTCAGGTGCAGGAGTCTCCCTGCCAGTCCAGCTAGCACACGTCTAGTTCCATTGGCTCCAGTCAGAGCATTAGGGTTCTCTGGTGTTCCAACACTAATGATAAGTGGCTAATGCACGTGTCATTATCTGTTTCCTGTCTTGTAGCTGCAAACCAAAGAGGCCTGTCAGGACCAGTCACTGATTTCCATCATAGTCATACCTATTCTAGAGACTGTAGCAGCTCTGCTAAGGCAGGGAGAAAGGGTTCTTGTGAATCCACATCATGTTTCATTGGCATTCAGCATTCTTCTAACAGTCCCTCTGGATCATCTGAAGACAGAAGACTACCGTGGTATCTTCATGGGGGTCCATGAAGTGCTCTTCTCTATTGTGCAATGTCATCCAAAGGTATATCTTTGAGGGGGTGGGACAAGGGGAAAAATCTTGAAAGAGCAAACATGTTAGTGATAGAATTTTTTTAATATGGTTTTGAAATATTTTGTCTTGATAGTATGAAATTGCATTGTACTGCTTGTCATTTAAAAGGCTGGGAATCTCAAAATCACATAATTTCAGTTACTCTTCTGCTTTGCTTGTGCCTGCATTGTTGTTCTTTGGCAGTGGATTGCTTATCAACATCTGATGCTAGATTAGGAAATTGTTTCCTTTTTCTATGATTGATTCTAGAAGCACAAATGGTTCAGGCTGCAGAATGAAAAGGTAATTTCTACCCTCTCCACTTCCTCTACTGTGTAATCTCAGATGTTTCAATTTCATGTCTTTTTCAGGTCCTATTGAAAGCAGCGCCATCTTTTCTGAGTAGTTTCCATCGTCTCGTTGTTTCTGTCATGCATGAAGGACGTCAGACAGGAGACAGAGGTACCGTATCTTTTCCATCTTTGCATTATATATAAACTCTAGAAGAGAGGATGCTCAACAGGACAAAGTCCTCAAAGCCTAACTGTGGCATTGAAACTGTCAGCCCTTTCTGTCTTTTATAAAAAATTGGGGATGAGTTTTGTGTTGTTGTGGGAAGACAGCTGGGGCTCCCAGGGGGCTGAATGCAGACAGCAGTGCTTTTAGTGAATAAGTTATTCTCAGTGACTGGCTAGCAAGCAGACAGGAAGCATTAAGGCATGCTGTGCCCAGTTTCTGCTCTTCCTATCAACCCGTGTGTCTGCAAGCATGGTGGCTGTGAGCTCCAGTGACTCATGCTAATATATGTGAGTTATAATCCCAAATGGATGCTACTGAATGGGATTTCTTGAGATTGGAACTATGTTTACAACAGAGCTACATTGTCACCATTCTATGCTAAGTGTAAGAACTCTATAAGTATCTGAAGCATCAGTTGGGATTAGATGATGTATCTGTATGGTCAAGGATTTGGAATAAGTGTAATTAAATATCCTAAGAGAAAATATCCTTTACTAAATTAAATATCCTAAGGGAAAAACCAGACTTCTTACTGGAAGTATTAAAGAATTTACATAGTCAAAGTAGACAAATCAGAGATGTCCACAATGATTAAGATGGTCAGAACACAAATACCCTGTCCTTAATAGTGGGAGAGTTTTGAGACAAGTTGACTTCATGGCCTGAAACTGATTGTATCCCAGCTTTCTGCTGATGTGGTACAGCCTGTGCCATGTTCAGATTTATCTCAGCTGATATGTCGCCCACAGCTGTGGGCAAATGTAAATGTATGTGTTCGTTGTAGAGGAATATATTAGCTGAGGCTCAGTGATAGAGGGAGAGGTGTGTTAAACTGGTGCCAGATTTGGAGAATTGCTTCTGCAATTTGTTTACGTAAAGCAGTCGTCACAGGAAGCTTACAGGTACATGGCATCCTGAAGCTGAAAGTGATGCTGTTTATCTTTGCAGGATTGTTCTGGTTTTGTAACAGATAACAGGAAAGTAATTTCTGGATTTCCCTTCCCCCTTGTTTGTGCTAGCTCTTTTCATTCTCTGCCTACTGAGTAAATTCTCAGCTGATCTCACCCATCTCACTTTAGATATCTCCAGTGATGTAGCTTTTGCTGCTATGTTCCACATAATAGAGCTCATCAGAAGGCTTTGTTACTATGCTGTTTCTAAGAAATGTCTTCTGATTTTCTCTAGGTAGGGAATACAATTTTCTTGTCTCCTTGTTCTCTTCTCCACAGTGCTAGTTGGGACTGAATTGTGGAAGGGACCATAACTGCTGTTTTGGGCACTTCAGCATCTGTAACAAGTAATTTTTGTCTTGCAGTGCACATGAAATTGGAATCAGTATGCTCTTACAAAATAGCCATTCTAAGAGATGTATTTTTTGTGTTGTGGGGGGCCTGTAGCTGTGGCTTGACAAGAAAAGATGATAAAATAGGCAAGCTGTCCTTGGCCTCATGTAGTTCAAGGATCATGGAAGACTCAGTGATTCTTTGGGGTTTTTTTCCTAAGGTTTTTAAGCCTCAAATCCCAGACTGCATATCACTTTGTGTTTTAGGCAACACGGATGAGTTTGAAATTATACTGAAATGTGCACACTTGGTGGAACGGATGTATACTCATATTGCTGCAGAAATGGAGGACTTCACTGTTTTTTCTGCTTTCATTGTGGCTCAGTATGTGACTGAATTGCAGAAGGTATGTTCTCATCCATCTTGAAAGTGCCATAGTATTGTGCTAGCTTTGGAGTTTGTGTTCCAAAGGCAACTCTGTTAAAATCTGTAAAATTTGTGAAGTTACAGAAGTTGTTATGCCTCATGGAGATGCAGGTTTGATCCAGGCTGTTATATTATGCAAGAGTTCCTGAGAATCTTTCTTACCAAACTCCTGGAAAATTTTCTAAAGGGCTGCGGGTTTTTTTTTTAAGGTAAAATTAATGCAGTGCCCAGGTACAAAGCTGCTTTGCTTTAGTGCCCTGTTGGGTGTTGCTTTTTTTCTTAGAATCATAGAATGGTTTGGGTTGAAAGGTTGAAAGATAACCTTTAAAAGTCATCTAGTCCGACTCCTCTGCAATGAGCCAGGACATCTTGAAATAGATCAGGTTGCTCATAGCCACATCCAACCTGGCCTTGAATGTTTCCAGGGATGAGGTATCCACCACGTCTCTGGGCAATCTGTTCCAGAGTTTTGCTACCATCATTGTTAAAAGTGTCTTCCTTATACATCTGGTAATAAATCTCTCACGTAGTCTCAGTTGTCCAGGATTGATAGCAGTTAAGGCCCCATCTGGCAAAGTAATGGTGGAAGATTCTCCTGGAAAATAATCTTTTAATATGGTATAAATGATTAAATGAATGGAAAAAATGTTACCAAAGCAAGAATTGTTAGCTTTTCAGTAATTCTCCTTCTGTACCAAAGATATCATTCTGATCCTTACTGAAAAGAACTTCTGCTCCTATGGATACCAGAGCTAGATCATGTTTTCTGTCACCCAGAGGTAACTTCAGCTTGTCATTTTCTTCAGCCCAATAGATTTGAGATTTCACCAGGGTTTAAATGCTGCTTGGGGTGCAAGTACCCACAAACTGATAATTTGTGGTTCTGGCCTGGGCATGGGCTGAAATACAGAAAGGAAATTTAGTCTTTGTTTTTAGGCCCTCTTACAAAAAAAAAATAAATCCTAACTGGTGCTAAGTTTCTGAAGGATTGTGGTGTAACCAGTGTAACTAACCATGAAGGTTATTACAGAGGTTAAACTTCGCTGCTTTCTCTGTAACCTGTCTTGTTTCTGTCTTGTCTTTTTTGGGGGAATGGGGGAGCAAAACAATGGGAGATGTCAGATTTTAGCCATATTATTTAGTGTTCTTGGTTAGTTGGTTATTGATTACATAGTGAACATAGTAGTTCAGCAAAGGGAAAATTGCTGTTAAGACAACTTCCCTTTAACCATCTGTGAATTCTGTAATCTGGTCACTGCTGAATGTAAGTCTGGAAGCCTGACTTGAATTATCAAACGACCTTTTTAAGTTGAAAGGACACATGTCTCAGTACTAGCAGGAGTACACAGTCTCATGAGACTTCTAGGAAAGTTTTGTGCAAGATGTTCACTGGGAAAAGGAAAGTGATGGATGATAGCTGAAACCACGATCAGTAATGTATGCATGGAACCTTTGGGTGTGGAAGGGGGAATTGGTGTAGTGAGCCATCAGACACTGTGGCAAAGGAGTGTTTTCTGTCTGACAGAATAGATAGATCACAAGTAGGTGATGATTTATTTGCTCATTAGACTGCTGAGAATTGATGGATATCAGAGGAAGGGGGGCTCAAATGCCTGTCTTAAATGGGGCATGTCCACATCTTTCATGTTGCTCTGCAGAGGGAGAGAAAAACTCTTTTAACCATTCATCTCTCCCAAGTCAGGATCAGTGACTTTCTCCCTGTGATATCAAGACCCTGAGGGTCCATCAAAGATAACTGAGAAAAACATAGTGGATTTAAGTCTTTGCATAGGCATCTGCACAGTTAACTGGAACCCTTTTAGGGGTCTGCGAACTAGAACTGATGAAAGCTACTGGCCTAAGCAGTCACTTACCCCTAAAGTGGTTGTGTAACAGCTCCCTCAGTGCTTCCTCTTTATACCACAAATTATTTTGTATTAATCTAGAAAGATTCCTTACTGGAGTAGGTGGCATCTCTTTCATACTGTTGACAGTGCTTTCTGCTTGTTGCCTATGAACTGTTGCTTAATTCAGCAATGGCGAAATACCTCTTCACACATTTAATGTCTCACATCAAGAGCTCTGTAATGCTTGACAAATTGGTTGTGCTAACTGTATAGACCATAAACCACTTACAAGTATAATTAACTGCCAGCCAGTAGTGGCAGCTGTTTAAATCTTTGGTTCTGCTTCCCATGGTGTTATTGGTGTTTATAGGAAACTGCAAAGCAAGAATGGCCCAAATAAGGCATGGATCCAGATGAATTTATGATGTGAGGGATGCATTTCCATTAACTGCAGCTCTGAGATAGCTGCTTATCCCAAGTGGGCCATCTGGTCCATGTTGTCAATAGCTGGGTTTTCCTGTCCTTGTTCTCTGCAGTCATTTCTCTGCCCTAGGAAGGGAGAACCCAGCCCAGTGAATTCACTGGGAGCTGTGATGCTCAGCTGTTCTCCAACTGTATTGCACAGTGTAGGGAGAAATAACATCTGTTGTAAACAAACCAATTGATCAACTGACAGAGAAGGCAAAAATTACAACCTCTTGGACATGCAAACTCCTCAGGGTCACAGATCTAAAGGAAGTCTTATGTGCCTTAATGCCTGCTATATGTTTTTCCCTGCTATGTTAGTGGATCTAACAAAACATATTAGCTGTTCCACATTTAGGGCAGAAAGACAGCGAGAGCCTGTCACAGTGATGAGGAGTGCACTTCATTAGCAGAAAGTTTATTAGTTGCCTAAGGAAGGAAGAAGCCTGAATTTTAATGACAGCTTTTTATGTAATTTTCATTAGGCCTGGAGTGCAAAGGCTCACATCTGGAGGCATAAAGCTAATTTTGGGATTCAGCAAAGATAAGACATGGTTCTGCAGCAAAAATAACACGATGATGCCAGAGGCCAACACTGTCTTGGGCAGTGAAGTATTTAGCAAGTGATTTGTGAGCACAGGACAAATTCCAGTCAGCCTAGAGCAGCAGAGGACTCCCGAGTCAGCACTGATGTTCCTGGTTGTTAGTGTCAGTTCTGCTGGTTGTGAGGTTGAGCAGAGGTAATGAGCGGGGTGCTGAGTCCTGAGTCATTTCTTGTATTCCTCCAACTTTCTGCATGGCTTCAGGCAGGGTGCCTGATTCCTGATGTTAAAACAGATTAAGGAAATACACATCTCCTGAGATTTTTGAAGGCTTCTTTTATTAAGGCTTGCACATTGAAGTACTCAGAAAAAAATTGTTAGATAAATATGAAATTGTGAAGTGATAAGTTAAAATTGTTTGACTATCCAATGTAAATGAGAGAGCAGCCTAAGGAAGTGCTCATTTGAAATGGACTTAATAGCATACAGCCTATTGGAGACATACGGAATCTACTGAAATGTGTAATCCAAGGCAAGTATTTTAGGGTTTTTTAATTAGAATTGTTGTGCTGAGGAGTGTCCATGTGATTCCAGGATGATTAGTGTCTTTGCTACCACAGCAATGTGTATAGTACTCCTGAGGATTTTACTGCAAGGGCTGTGCTTGTTTTGCAAAACATGTTTGGAGAATTCAGGAAAATACTGCACAAGTCAAAATCTTGGATTTTATCTAATGGGCTGTTCCAGATGGTCTGATGCAAAGGATAACGTTGTCAGCATTTAATGCATACTGACTGTGGAAAGGGTGTTTTCTTGCCTTTCTGTCTTCAAGTTTAAGGCAATTTTGTTCTTCTTGTAGGTGACTTTGCACCCAGCTGTGAAGACACATCTCACAGAAGGAATATATCATATCCTTGACCTTTGCATTGAACGGGACATCAAGTTCTTAAACGCAACGCTCCCAGCAGGCGTGAGGGAGGTCTTTAAGGAGCTGTATAATGATTACAACCACTACCACAAAGCAAAAAAGCAAGGAGAGGAAAAGTACACTGCATGATGAACCCTGCCTGGTGCTGTGTGATCAGTTATGAATTGATCTTGCAGCACTCAGAAGATGCTCCTTTGCTGTTTGGTTTGGGATGATGAGTAAGATCGGACCTGAGGAGGGTCCTAAACATGGATTGCATTTATCCCTATACACCCAGCCCTCATAATGGGGAAAAAGGGAACTGGGGAGGGAGGATGTGCTGTGCTGTCGGTTCTGGTCCTGCATTGTCCACAAATGGCAGAACTGCTTTGCTTCTGCTGGCCGCTGGTGAACTCTCTGGGAGCCTTGGGGAGCTCACTGCAATTTGGCAGCAGATGTCAGCCTTCAGGCTTTGGCACATCATGGTGCTTTCCTGGGGAAGCAATAGTCTGGTCTAAAAGCCAGTGAGGGATATAACCCCTGCTTTTGCTTACATGGTAAGCAGAATTAAAGCAGTTAAAGTGCTTGTTTTTCTACCCTGTTATTTTACATTTTTTAACTGAATATATTTGTCAATCTTACACAGCCATACAGTAGGTTACTGTGGAAACCTACAGAAGTAACAGTAAAAATTTTGAAATATTTTATCTCTTTGCATGATTGGTTTTGCTGTCCAGTCCAGCCCTGGGCAACATGGTCTGACCTATTGAATTTCCTTCCCAACTGTATTATCCTCTGATCTCATGATAATCAAAAACACTGACTACCTGGGGCTCTGGTCGATTTACTGTCATTAAGCAATTACACTTAGTCATCTGAGCTGTGGTCACTGTCAGTGACACAGTACAGTTTTAGCTTGTGACAAATGTTAATTACCACTGTCACTATCTGAGACCCTTCTTGGTCTGAGCTGAGCCTTGTTGCTTTGCATTCACTCTAAGTTAAGAGTGAGCCCTCAACTTCTTGCAGCTCAGCTCAGTTTCTGACAGGAAGCTTTATCAAGTTTTATCAAATAGCTCCCTTTCATTAGCTAAATAATGGAAGTTTATTTTTTTTTGAAAATGATACATACTAAAGATCTAAATTTTTAATGTAAGTGGTAAAACAGTCTTCACACGTACATGTAGGTAGTAGAAAGAACTCAATACTCTCATATCATTATCTGCTTTAATCTGTAGATAGAGGGTGAGCAGAGGGAGACTGGAATGTGGCTTACCACTTTTCTGGGTCCATCTGCCTCATAGCAAGGTGCAAAGGATGAAGTTTGTCTGGGGCAAAAGACTCCATGTGGCTCAGATGAGGGAGGTGACCAGGGCTTGCTAAACTTCATCCTTTGGACTGGAGATGAGCCTCGTCTCATCCTGAAAAAGCATCTTAGAGGGCTTTGATACTGTGCAAGCACTGTTCAGAAGTAATAGTGCCATGTTATTAACATCTTCCAGTCACAAATGCAAACCACAGTGGCATATAGGCTGCCATGAGGCAAGTTAACTCCATCCAAGCTGGATCCTGTGCACCACTGGGCCACTTGTGTATTTTATTTCATGTGGGCCAGTGATGGGGAGTTACTTCTGCCCCACCAGGAAGTGGGACAGTGACGTAGGTCCCAGAATGAAAACAGGGAAGAGCTGGGGGCATCCAGAGGGGCACCAAAGAGGGGAGGTCTCCAGGGTGGAGACAGTTAATACACTGGGAAACAAAGGAAGGTTTTGAGCACTGGGAGAGGATGTGGAAAGAACAGCAGAAAAAAAGAGAGCTGGGTTTAGAGCGGGGGAGGAAAGAAGTGAGGAAGGAAGTGAGGTAGCATCTCTGGCGTGTGAGTGTCAAGGCTCCCCTGATGCAGCCATATGGTGCAAGCCACACACGTAGCTCAAAAGCCTCTGAGTGCAGACCAGAAGCAAGTTATTTAGCCTATTTGGCTAAATGATGTTAGCCAAAGGAGGTAAACGAGTTGAGATCAGTTTTATTTCATTAATACTAACTTTTAAAATGTTACCAATTTTAACCTCTTGGCTTGGAAATGAAAATGTGTGACTGGCTTAGATGTACAGGGGTGATAGAAGTAACAAACCCCCACTTATCAACAGCACAGTGCTTGAATGAATGAAAATCTGAAATCCTGCCACAATTAAACCCTTATTTCAAACACCCCGTGCAACTGCCACTTATCCCACAGCCCCCCTCCTCCTCCATGCAAAGCAGTGGAGTTCTGAAGCACAAAGCAGCGTTTCTGTGTAGAAGTGACAAAGGGGTTAAAAGGAAGGCTGTCTTTCACTTGCTAATCCCAAGTCTTTGTCCAAGAGCTGCTCCGGATTTTTTTTTAGCTAGAATAAATTAAATCACTGGCAGAGGACCACCTGCTGAGAAAGCAGGCTTTGTACTCCCGAGTACATTCCCATGTGGGTGCAGTTTTCCTCTGTTGTCACACGATGGGGCCATCCTGCAAGGGTATAAAGCCCCGTCTGAAATCAGTTTTGGAGCCCTTCCTCCTAGGCTGGGTTAGTTTACAAGCTCTGAACGTCAGGAAGGTGAAGGGTTTAGAAGAAACACCACCTCAGGGGTAAAGGCCAAGAATCACGACTTTTGTTTCACTGGAGCATTGCTTTGTGCGAGTGAATCTCCAGGCCTTACAGGCTTCTGCAACAGATATTCTTGGCCAGATCTCCAATTTCCAACATCTCTTTCAAGGGCTTTTCTTGCTGCAGCATGGGCAGAAATTCCTCCAGTAGGCAGAATTTGGAGGCTGGGATCTCAGGGTCCTGCTGGCTGTGCCACTGGCTCAGCCTGTGACTCTGCATGCGATGTTTTTCACTGGTGCATGGGCAGTGCCCAAGTCTGCTGTGCCAAAACTGGCTCAAATAGCAAGAAACAGGAAAGGCAAGAAGAACAGTCAAGACCAACAAAAATCACACTGGGTTTGTTTACCCCTTATTTTTGTGTAGCTGCTGTGAAAATCAGCTGATTTTCTACTTACCTGGCGGTGGGACTTAATACTTGATTTACCTTGCAGTCAAAAAAGATGATGGTTTAAGACATTAGAAATTGTGTTATTTATTCAAAAACTATTTTTCCTGATACCTTTTGGGAAGAGACTATGTACTGAGTACTAAGCTTGAAATGCATCAGTAGCTTCCTCTTTGTTTACTTTATGCAGTTCTGGAGCTTCTGGATAACAGAAGGCTCCTTCCAAAGCTAGCTTTCTGGGTTAAAACATAATAATATGAATAAAGGAGTACTTTGAGAAATTTCTCTACCATTATTACTGAACCATTCGTTAAATGTCTCCAGTGACACAGTTTGCTGGTGATACTGAACTGAGTGGGGAAGTGAACACTTGGGACAGGAGAGCCAAGCTGCAAGAAGACCTGGATAGGCTGGAAGGCTGGGCTAACAAAAACCCAGTGAAGTTCAACAAAGACAAACATAGGGTCTTGCACCTGGGAAAACATAATCCACAAGTCCAGCACAGGCTGGGATCTGCCCATGTGGGGAGCAGTTCTGTGGAAAGGGACCGGGTGGTCCCAGTGAACAAGCTCAGAATGAGTGAATGTGGGCTTCTGAGGCAAAGAAATCCAATGGAATACTCAATCCCATCAGCAAGGGCATCACAAGCAGAGAGAAAGAAGCCTTTATCCCAGTCTATTCAGTGCTGCTCAGGTCACGCCAGGAGTAATGTGATCAATTTTATTCCCCACTATGCAAAAGAGATGTGGACAGGCTGGAGAAGGTCCAGGGAATGGTCACAATGATGATCAAAGGACAGGGAAGCTTTCCATGGGAGAAAAGGCTGAGACAACTGGGTTTGTTTAGCCTTGAGAAAATAAGGTTTAGAGGGAGATATTATTATGTTCCTGTATATAAAGGGTGGCTACAAAGAAGATGAAGACTCCCTTTTTACAAGGAATCACATGGAAAGCACAAAGGCTAATGGTGAAACTGGGGGCATTCCGATTGGACACAAGAGGAAAATTTTTCACAGAGAGAACAATTGGGCATTGGAGTAATCTCCCCAGGGAAGTGGTGGATTCCTCAGCATAGAACAGTTGGAGTTTTTTTTCAGCTAAATGACTGCTTGCTTTTTTTTCAATGAGAAACATGCAAAAGTGCCACTGTAGGCAGTACTGACATTTGCTGCTGAATGATGTATTCTGAAAGCAGTCAAAATTTCCAAAAGGGAAGAGACTCCTGTTATTGTACCTACCCAGTAATATTTATGTCACAGACAAGCAGAAGGGAAACCTTGCTATGGAGCAGTACTGATTTGTATTCATGTACCTTTTTTAAAAAATGCGAAAGTTTTTTGGTTTTTTCAATTAACTCGAAAGTCTGGAAAATTTGGGAAAGAAAGTGTGTCCCTGTGACCTTCTCAGAAGTTTTAGTCTAGGAGAGCCCTCTAGCAAACCCGTTGGCAGTCCTTCCAGAGAATCTGGGAAGAATAAATAAACGCCCTCCAAGTGACTAAGCTATATTGCCATCCCTTTACTTCCAAAGAAGGATACGGACATTTCTGTACCTATTTCTGAAGATGGTAGCAAAAAAAAAAATGACCAAATCAGTTTTGTAGGAATCTCCTAATGGAGGCATAGAGTGGCAAGAGGTACAGGCCTGCCATGGCTTTCAAGTGGTGACTGCTTGGCTCTTTCTAGGTGTAGACTTGTTTGTTTCAGGAGAGCTTCATTCTGACATGTGCTTCTGAGGCTTCTCTTTTAAGACTGGTGGAGACCAATTTCTACCCCAAAGCAGTTGTCATTATTTTAATTACATTTGTAGAAGTTGGATTCAGACTTGCTTCTTGAAAGAAGTTCCACGGATGATCTGCTCTGAATTAGACACCTTCTTCTGGAGGCTGCTGCAGGGCCTGGGCCCTCTTTCCAGCTGGGAAGTCACTGTAATGCCTTTTCAGTTCTTCCCCACAACCAGAGGACAGGGTGTTTTTGCTGATAGCTGGCAGAGAGGATTTGGAAAGCAAAGAATTAAAGAAGAGGAAGATTAGGGACAGGTCTCCTGTTAATTCATCCGTTCAAGTTTTCTGTTAGGTTTAGGTGTCCCTGCTTTTATTTTTACAGCCTGCGTTTGAGGGATTGGTTCCTCAGGCTTTCACAGAGCTGCTCAGGAATGTGCACAAAGCTGACATATTGCTGTCCTAAAGATGATGACCAGGGGCTGCTTCTGCTATAGGAAAGGGGAGAAGAAAAAGAGCAGGAATGGAGGTCTAGGATGTATCCAGTCTGTTTACAAGACTCTGCTGAGATGACTTTATTAATGATTTAATTTTGGGTTGGAATCAGCAGCTTACAAGACAGAAGTTTCTGGTAGCTGAAAGCAGAGCGGCTTTGAAAAACAGGCTATTCCTGATTTTCAGTACATCTTAAACATCCATTGCTTTATTTGGTCTGCCCCAACCACCTAGAAACCTTTCTGGGCAATGGGCCACCACGTGTGCAGTAGTGTGAACTGTGAGAGGGCACTCGCTGTCCCAACACCCTGCCAGGTGTGAGAGACGGTGGGTGGGAAGAGAAACAACACTGTAGGAAGAAGTGATTGATTTGTGTTTAGTTTTTTATGCCAGTTTTAGAGCAGCACGTGGGAGTTCCCTCCAGTAACCCCGGGGAAGAATATTCTTGGTTTTGGGGTTTGTTAATATCCCAGGAAAAGAAAGGAAGAGTAAAGGACTGTGTTACAAAAAAAAAAAAAACAAAACAAAACCAAAAAATTCATGTTGGGGCATAAGCAGACAAATCCATAAAAGACAATTTGATCAATACTGCCATTGGTAAATTATGTGGTCTGCACAAACAAAGCCTCAGCTTTATCAGAGAGTGTATTAACTCATGGAGGGAAGACTGATTTATCACTCTTCATCCAGTAATTGTCAGCCCTTAATCCCCTGAAGGGAAAGTAAGCCATCCGTGCTTATCACTTGAGGAGAGATACTAGAACAAACATGCTGATTTTAGCCTGGCAAAAAATCACTGCCACTTGAGCACAGCTGGTCTGCCCAAATGCAAGTGGCTGCTGCTTTTTCCTGCTCCCGAGGTTCAGGAGTGCACCTGATTTTGAGCAGCCTTGGCTGGGAGTAAAGCTCAGGGCTTTGTGGTGGCTTTGGTCTCCCACCTGCTGCAGGTCACCTGTGTGCTTTGCTTGTGGAGGCCTTGCCTTCTTTGGCCTTTGACACAGACAGGAGTCTTCCCCATAAGAGATTTGTGAAGTTTGCAGAATTTTTAATGCTCTGTGGGTATCTAAAGGAACTGAGATTTTTTTTTTTTAACTGCTACAGAGATGAGTGAGTGACACAGCATTATTTAGCTGATCCACAGTATCCCCAGTGATGACCAGAAAGTATGTTGACTGACTGCATAATTTCTGCCCCTTTTGTCTTCTCACAAGGTGTAAGTGAATCTTATTGTTGTTTTGGTGTGCATTTTACTCTCTTTTCTAGGCTTTGTTGAGATTTGTTCAGTGTTTTCAGGAGACAGCTATGAAAATGTCAGCTGCTAGTACCCGATTCCTTCAGACTGAAATTTAAAATATGCTCATGAAAGTTTTCATAACCTAAGCCCATAATATTGAGAGTCTAGAATATGTGCCTCCTGGTACCACATGCAAAGGAAGTGTGACTAAAAAACCTGTTATTAGCAGCTTGTATTTTGTTTGTGCAGTGACATCTAAGGGACTTTCTAAGCAACTTATTTTCCCTTGCTGTAAAGGAAGATATCTTACTTCTCGGCCTGTGCTGTATTATCTGGATGAGGGGAAACCTGTGGAGTAGAAATAGTTTTGTTTCTGAGCCATAGAAACTTCAGCAGCTGGAAACCTCCTTTGACCCACATGCCCTTTCCCTGCAGTAGCACCACTCCTCTGATCCTGTTTTTGGAGGAGATCATGTAGCTGTGTTGTCTTAATGCAGGCAGTATCTGGAAGACGGGCTCATCTCTGCATCCAGGTCCGGGATGTTGAGGAGGAATTGTGGTACATGCATCTTTTTGTCTACCACACTGTAGCAGTAATGTTTAGAATTAGCCTCTGCACATGATTCCTAGGGGCTTCAGAGGGCAGAAACCTGCCCTTAGAGCTCCCAGCACTTTTCATCTTCAAAGGGCATTATAATCATTAATACATTAATTAGGCATTCTCCCCTTCCATCCTGCTAACTAGGTTTATTAAGCTGAATGTATTTATCTTTGGGCAGCTTCTACAAGCAATTGAATGAATAATTTTCCTAATAACTTTAGGAGCGAAGACATGAAAAGGAACAGGGATGATGAGAACAGCAGAGCAAGGCAAATAAAGCTGTGCTGTGGAAGGACAGGAACAATTTGATTCGAGGTGTAATTCCACCTACCCCTGCAATTCCCAGCTGACAGCTGTGGAGGCTTTCTTGCTTCTGTCTTCCCTAACCTACATGGAATTGCACATCTATGTAACCTTTATGGTAGCACACACAAATGCAAAAAAAAAGAAGGTCATGGATAACTGGGATCTGCAGAAAAGGAGAGCATGAAAATAGCTTGCAATTACAAGGTGAAGAAAGCCTATGTGAATGTTTGACTTTTACATATTCTTGTATCTTAGGTGTTTTTATGAGAACTTGTATAGTCTAGTGTTTCACACTATAATCTAGTTTCACAGCGAGTGAGCTGCAGGGATGGAGGAAGGTCATGAAAGACTGTCAGGGAGTTTAAGGTGTTGAAAACTGTCATCTAAAGCAAATGAAATCCTGTGCTCCTTCTCCATCTTTATCCTTCAAGCATTGTTGCTCATGCCCTTAAAGCACACACAAATACACGATGTGTGGTTGCTATCATACACATGCAGTTTTGCTCATACTCTCGCAGCAAGTGTTAGTGGAAGGAGGTAAAAGATTTTCTCTGAAAAACTACATGCTCCTGGAAAAGTTCAGAGACTCGGTGGCTTAGTGGCTGGGATGCTGCACTGTAAATTTAGTGATTTTTTTGCAGTGCTCTGCTATTTGCCAAGTGATTTCACCTCTGTCTTCTTCCTGTCTTGTTTACTTAGATTCACAAGCTTAAGACCAGGAGGGACTACTAGATCATCTTGCCAGACCTCTTGTGTATCACATCACAGTCAATTGAACTTGATATAGTTACTGCTGTAGTGAACCCAATAACCTGTGGGTGGTTGCAACATATCTTCCATGAAGCCAAATTTTTGACATTAAGCTCTTCAGGGCACGAGTTGTGTTCTTATCCATGCTTTAATTAGAGATTCTCAGCAGTGCTATTAAAGCAGTATCAACACCAAGAAAAATAACACCAAGGGTAATACCAATGATGTTAATTATAATAAAATCTATTAATACTTTATTGGTTAAGTTTGTTAGGTTGATTGTGTCATTTTGAATTTTCTTTTTAGCTGTGAGTCCAGCCACTGTATATGAGCCGTAGCTTTCGGAAAGGAGACTAAGAGGTGGCTTTTCAATTCTGGTATGCAAATACTGGTATGCAGAGCAGCAGACCAGGTATTGGAAGGGCTCTTTAATGCAGTGGAAGAGGCTGTAAAAAACTCCCCAAACCAGCATAGCCAGGAGCTGCTCTCCAGCAATGCAGACTGTAAGTTGACCTCCATACAGCAGTAAGGAAGTAAAATGTTACTGCTGATGGCATGCAGGATAAATTCTTTGAGTCTCAAATATGGATTTTAATAAACATGGGGAATCAGCCCCATTCTTCTAACTCTTAATTCCCAATTTAGGGATCAAGTAGTCTGTCTGTGCAATTTTGATGGAAAGTGGCTGGCCAAGTGGAGCAAGTTGGGTTTTTTTGTAAGAATTCTTTCAGCTAATGTGGATTTGACACTCCCACAGCTTTGCTCAAACTCTGTCAGACCAGGGAGATATTTGTCAGCATCCTCTTTTACTGCAAGAGCTAACCTAGTCTGAAATCTTGAAGGAATAAAACCTTGACTTGAAATAGAAGTGTTTGTGACAGGACAGGATGATGGGAATGGAAGGATCCTTCCTAACCACCTGCCTGGCTGTCAGAGGAGCTCATCTCTTCCCCTTGCTGCCTTTGGCTGTCTAGGATTTGCCATGGACTACAGGCAGGCTGCGAAGGGAGTGGGTGAGATGAACATGTGCACTGGGAAGTGACCAGAGTTCATTTGTTGTGACAGGAACGGTGCCCCCCTCCACCACCAGCAATTGCTTCCTACAGCCCTGGGATGGAGAAGCTTCAGCTCCTTTAACCAAAGCAGTGCAGGGCTGTATCAATCTCTCTGCACCCTTTTGGAGGTTACTTTCCCCATGGCAGCATCAGTGGAGCAAAGCTGTGGTCTTGCCTCAGACCATGCAGCTCCAAGCCTGATCTATTAGCCCAAACCCCTGGAGAGGATGATTAAAAATAAAATGCTGAGATGCAGAGAAGCTAACACACTTCTGCTCTCTCTGTCCCTGCTGTGGGACAGTGGGACAGTAGTGTTTGGCACATAGGCAGGACAAACACAGCTGGTGAAACTTAAGGTAGTACCTGAAGGAGATGCAGCTAGGTCAATGCAACCAACAGGAACTGCCTCTGAAATCCCAGGGCACTGCTGGTCCTGCATACTCCGGGTGGAGCTCAGCCCTGTCACACCTCCCACTCCACCCAGCAGTATGTGTGTGCTGCAGATGGAGGCACTCACAGCACCAGCAGGCAAACTAGCTCTTGGCTGTTTTCCCACAGATGCCAAAGCTCAAAAGTGAAGCTTCAATCCTGGCTGCTAATTGCCTTGGAGGTTGTGGGGGTGCTGTCTTCCCTTTAGCTCTCATTACCCTGGCACCTCAGGGGCTGCCATCGCAAACACTTTGTTTAAAGCAGGCCAAAGGACAGCCAGGTGCACTGCAGTTATTTACACCTTTGGTGGCAAAACAGACATGCCTTGGCTTTAAAGCCTTGGACTTGCCTTGGACTTCACACAAGAATGGATTCTCTTCTTAGAGCAACATGGGAGTTTTTCTGCAGCAAAAGAGAAATAAGAGAGTGAAACTGGATCAGAGCAAAATAAAGTTTATGGTTGCAGGGCTTGTAATGCAGTTTCCCCTCTGTAGCTAGAACTGAGCTTTTAGCCTTGTTCAGTGAATGAGATAAGCCACTAAGGCTTCATTACTTCAAGGTTCAGTGATAACACCCCAGTTGTCTAGGAACCAGACAGACTGGGAATCCATCCTTTTGGGACAATTTTAAAAGGAAACATTCACAAGTTCAAATGCAGGTCTGCTTCAGGATTTTATTTCAAAGCTAGTAGAAAACGTTAAAGTCAAAACCTCTTTGGAAGAGATCACCAGTGCAACTCAGTTCAAAGCAAGGTCTGCCCTGCTGTTTCTATTCATAGTACTTCAAGAATGTGTTTATTTAGTTTTTTTCGAAGACAGCTGGAATGGGAATTTCAGTATGGAATGGGAAAGGTTAAGGCTAAAAAGCTAAAACAAAAGAGCCCTGCCATGATAGCCCTGTCTTCCCTTTCTTTTGGAGCCAATGTAGGCTGCAGGTGAGCAAGGCCACAGAGAAACTAATTTCTTGCAGCTGACAGATCATAGCTGGAGTGGTGGACTTACAGAGCTTTGAAAAACAGCTCTTGAAGACTATGTAGCATATGTTACAGTATGGGTGGTTGGATTCTCCTTGCCTTGGATTCCCACAGGATGTGGCACTTTTCCCTCTCAAGGTGTTTAGCATGTGAGGGGAGCCCGACCCAACTGTGGCTGCATAAACTGGGACATGGTGTGCAATCCTTGTGCTGTCACCTTTGTTAAAGGTAATGTCTTCCACTGCTCTCTGACCCAGCAAAGGTTGAGGTGGCTCTGTGCTCAGCTCTTGTGGATAGCTATACTCATCAGCCTTCATCTTGCCCAGATACTGATCTTCAGTCCTGGGCATGGTCATCCCGTCAGGCAGCTTGTCCTCCTTCTTGAGTGCCATGTCCCAACATCTGCAGTATTTCACCCTTTTGTGCACTTCCTCTGTTTGCACAGTGATTACAGAAATAATTTTCGCCTGCACTACAGCATTCCTTAGGTTCCAGAAATGAGGGCTGTTATTGTGATTGTTAAGTAAAAGCCAAGCTGCAGCTCAGTACTGAGGGTGAAATATTCCCCCAGCCAGATGTAGTAACTATGTCCATAACTCTCAGGCTTCTGAGAGCTTAAATTGGTCTGAGAAATGAATGTGGTGTGTAAGACAACTTGAGGTGAAGCCAGCCTCTATAGCAAACTTCTGAGCAGCTTCACCTGCTCTAAATTTTTCAAGCTTTTTTAAATTCTTTTTTTCAATGTGCCCCTTCCAAAATGCCATCTCTTTCCCTGATTCTGCTGATAACAACTTCTGGGGGTCTTCTGCAGCAGCGTGAAAATTATAAGGCCTGCCATTTGCCAGTCTGATGATGGACCATTTGCATGAAGCTATGCTACTGTGTTAATCCTTTAGCTCCTCCTGTCTTGGGTTGGGTATTTTCAGAGCTAAGAGTTGATCAGATGTGCTCATCTGCATTTTGTGAGCCAAGGAAAGATTCTCAACATCTGCAAGAATTCTGCCCTGCCCTTATGGGGAGGGTGGGGAACCCCAACATTTTGTAACCATATGGTTTTGGCTGATTTCTGGCTTCAATCATTTCCTCTTGGCAGAGGACTATCCAGCTCTCTGTGCTCTCTACCAGGAACTGACTCATGGAAATGGAGTTTTCCCTCGATGCATTGTGAGAGCCAATATCTATGTGTATTTGAAGAAGCTAGTGAGCTAATGTGCAGGTGATGAAGATTTCTAAATGTGGCTATACTTGGCTATTTTAAATTAAGCTTCTTGTTTTATGCATCAGCCATTTGGAGATTCATCTATTCTAAACTAGAGATTTGTCTCCCTCGCTGCTCGCAGAGCTGGTGTAAAGCTGGTGACCTGAATGTTGTTGTTTTGCAGAGGTAAGTGATAGCAGGGAGTGGATAGAGTTGATCAGATACCATGGAGATAAGCCTGATATAAAATCCAAACCTTAGTCTTGCTGTCAGCTCTGTGCAGATCTCATGCCCTCTGTTAGAACATCATGGCCTTGAGCATCATCATCATCATCTAGGCTTGAATCTGGGATTTGTGGATCTAAAAGCACAACCTGCTATGAGCTGCAGGCTCAGGCAGGCGAGTGCACGGTGACCAAACCTGAGGTAAAGCATGTTTGCATAAGGCACAATGAAAAAGACTTAAGCAAATACAATTTTATCTCACTTTTATGATAAGGCTCAGTGTGCGTGCAGTCTGCCGCTGCAGCTTGGCTGATAAGCAGTGTCTTCCTGAGCTGTAGCAACTAATCAAGTATCTGAACTGTGAGTGGAGGGCACATCCTTGTTACCGTGAGACTGAGCTGTCTCGGTGGTAATTGACATCCAGTCACAAGGAGACAGAGCTGCAGTAGGCAGAGGTTCAGAATGTTTGCCAGAAGTCCAGTTGTTTATAATGGGAATCCAGGCATTTTTGTATCAAGGGGTCTCACAGATGGATGTCTCTGTTACATCAGAAGTGTCTTGGCAGAGCAAGCTCTTTAAATTACATGGCATGTCACCTGTTCTGTCAAAAGTTGGGAGTTTTTGCATGCTGTTTGTTTTCTGTCACAGGATTAACCACTCCAAAATCAGGGCTTTCTCAGTATCCTCAGGAAGGTATCTCCTGCCTTTAAAGATTATTGTCATGGGAAATTTTGTTTGATCTCTAGCCCGAGTTCATTGGTTCAATTTTATCCTCTTATTTCTGGATAAAAGGAACAATAGCAGGAGAAGTAGTATTTCTTGCATCAAGGTTTGAAGGCATGGTATCACCGTTGCCCCTGCTGTGGACGAGTTGTGGATGGGCAGTCTTAGAAGCAGTGATGCCTTTCTCTTACAAGCAGGAAATCTGCTGCCTTTTAGACGTGTCATTTGTTGACCTCCTGTCTGATCTTTGATGTTTTCATTTTGAGACACATCCCATTGTACCAGGTACATGTGCATCTACAGCCCTAGAAGATTATCTATATTGCTGTTGCACGTGAACAGGCTGTGCCCAAGGGCTAAATCTCATATTAGCTGACAAGTAGGTGATGTGCAGGGAAAAAATGGGGGGTACAGAGGGTGCTTGTTTGGCTGCTAGGGCTGAAGAGATGGTGATCTGTGCTCGGGAATGAAGACAATTTGCATTTAATTTCTCTGTGCTGCAGTGCTGGCAACAATGGTAGATGTTTATGTGTAGCATTAAACCCCTGCACAGCCGGGGCTGAATGGCTGCCTTTGTTTGGGGCTGGGGCAGCAGGAGCACTGCAGTCTGGGCTGAAGTTCTGTGTCACAGAGCATGGCCACAGGCAGGATGTTGGGGAGAGCGAGAAATTGGGTGTGGGAAAGCTTACCCCATCTCTCCTGCTGTCCAGGAGAGGTGTTCAGCAGCCTTGGGATGCCCTAAAGACAAAGCAATGCCATCCTCCAATGGCTGCCCTGTGGGGTTGAGGTCAGTGCCTGTCCATGCTGGTGTTCACTTCTGCTCTGCACTGATGAGGGGAGAAGGGGTTGGCTACAGTTTTTCCCAAAGAACTACGGCCAGGGGTCTTTCAGAACATGCACAAGGTGCATCCTGCTCCTGCAGCTACTTGGGCTCTACTCAAGAGATTGAAGAGTCCTAAATCTAACCTGCCTGGGATATGGTCTCCTCCCTAGATGGAGTCTTCAGAAAGTGGTGAAGAATGGTATGGGTGGAGACAGAATGTCAAGTGGTGCAGAGACTTGTTCCTCTAGCAGACACTTCAGATCAGCCAGGTGTTAAGTGGTAGATGCCACTCCAAACTTTGTTAGGGCAGGCTTGACTCTGCTTTAGCAGGCTGTTAACCTGTCATGCAGCTTGGAAAGCCCCTCCCCAGAGACTCCAGGCAGCCCTGGATTGTGGAAAGCACACCCCCTCAGACTGGTGGCTAGCAACCATAGAACACATTAACGTATCCATCAGCAGTGTTCTCTTCCCCACAGCCCCAGAAGTCCTTACTCACTGCAGTAGCTGACTGTCTGATACAAGTACCCAAGTGGTGGGAGTTTGTCTGAGACCACCACCAGGCAGCAGGTGAGAGTCTTCTGGTTTCTTACCAGGAGTGATTTGAAGTCTATCATTTTCTGCAGTAGGTGGGAGGAAAGTGTGGGATGTAGGATCCTGTTCTCTAGCTCCACAGGGAAATGGTGTTTGGCTTGGGAATTGACCGTGCAAAACTCTGACTTAGAAACCTGAGCTTCTCCTGCCTCACCTACCCCATTGTACAGCGCTCACCACACCAGCTGAGTAAGACATAGTGTTAATTGCTCTGTGTGCTCCTAAGCTTCTTTCCATGGCTTTCAGGAAGCTGATTAAAAGAGTGAAAGTAAAGTGGGGATTAATGGGATCCTGGTGGAGGCTTGGGGGGAAAAAAAAGGAAATTCCTTGGAGGGGAAAAAGAGGGATTTGAACAGCTGACAGCAAGCCTCTGCAAACAAACCCAGAGAGTTAGGCAGCAGATGGACTAACACTCTCTGGGCTTGTGCCAATGCATCAGATTGATTTTAAAGATGAAGCACCCACTGCCTGGGAAAGCAAGCCCTTAGAGTAGGAGCTCTTCCTGGCAGCTGTTCAAACACTAGCTGCTTTACAGTTCACTTTCGGTGCACCAAGAGGCAGTGAGAAGCACTGGGGACTTGGGATATGAAATATGACCAGTAGGAACTATGGACCAATAAAGAGATTATTTTTGTAGGGAGGATTGCGTGGAAAATAATGTCCAGTTGCTCAGAAATGCATAGTGTGCAATTAAAGAACCAGGAGAGATCAAAGGGCCATCAAGTCAAACTCTGTGCTTCCCAGCATGGTGAGTGCTAAATCTTTCAAGCAAAGGTGAAGACTTCTCTGGAGTTCAGTTCCAGAGGGGCATTATTTTGCTGAGCCTCAGCTGTAGACCTTGCTGTAGATCAGCTTATGTCATGAGGTATGACTGCTGTCCTAACTAGCCATGTTACCGACATCTCCCCTGATGTGTCTGAATTGAACTCACAGGGTACCTCAGTGATGGGCTTGGATAGGTACAAATGCCTCCTTCTCCCACACCATCCTTTTCCTTCTACAGAAATGATATGAGCCAGAGTGCTTTATTTTTCCCTCCTGCCTTTTTCTCAAAATTAAATAAAAACCTTCCTGTTCATGAAAAAAACTACTGAATAATAAAACATGTGAAGATGCCTTAGTGAAATAAGCATTTTCACAGCAGTTTGTTCCATCAGATTATATATTACATATATGTGATATAGCCCAATGGTCCACCTAATTTATGAAGGCTGTTCCATGGTTCTCCCTCTTAATTTCCCATTATATATTATTTGGTTCTCTTTTTAGTCTGCCATACACTGTTTTTATGGTATGCATGATGAGGAGACACAGTCTTAGACCCTGTGCTGGTGCCAGCTCCCACATCTTGAATTGCCCCTTGAACATAAGCTTATACAAAAGTTAATCAGTTTTTAGGCTGATTGTACAACATGTGCAGTTGTGATTAGAGACTATATTTAAGACTTGGCTGCCAAAAAGACTTCAGCAATGACAAGCTTACAAGTATTTCAGCAAAAGGCTGACACAAATGTGGGGTGGGCTGGGAGTGCCACACAATTTATACTCTGCCCTGAGGAAATGCCACCCCCCACCCTGGCACAGCACCTTCCTCCGCCCCTGTTGGTGTTGCAGCAAAGGGTACTTGTGTTTGTCATCCTGCCTCCTCCTCCATCCCAGGGTTTCTGATGCAATAGGACCAGAGTGAGAAAACAAGTATGATGCAGCAGGCCTGGCAAACCACAGCTGTGGCAAAAGGAAAAAGTACTTGGGGGCTGGCAGCAGGTCTGATATCAGGGATTTCAGGGGCGCAGAGATGTAGAAAGGTAAAGAGAGAGCAGCATCAGCTGCTAATTCCCATTGATGAAGAGTTCCCTGTTCCCCTCACTGTGCTGCATGTTGCTTGCAGCCGGAGTAATTTGGAGAAAACCAATATCCAGCTGTCGCTCAGAGGTCGGATGGGTTGTGTCTTGATGTGTGCAGCAGCGTGTCTTGACTTTTGAGCAGGGTCTTGCTGGAGTGAGAGAATCTGATGGGAGAGGATTTGCAGTCAGATTTTCAGCTGTAGGTTTGGACAAACTCTTATCTGTTCTCTTGGCTGACGACCGTGAGTCTGGGAGCTGGCCTCTCACTGCTGGGGTGTTTGTTCAGAGCACTCCACACAAATAGCATGACAGGGGCTGACAGGCTCTACCAGCTGCTTGGGCATTTATGGCATTGTGTAAAATAGGCATGGTGCTCCCTAGAAAGCCAGCAGGAATTTGGCACAAGTAGCACCAGGCTCAGATTAATATCACATAAGCATTCACTAAATGGGCATATTTCAAAATTTATCCAGTTGAATGAGAGGTTTGAGGATTCCCAAAATAGCATTCCGTCAACCAAAGCTCTCTCAGTCTGCTTTGCTACAAGACTATTGATAAATATTAAAATAAAATTTATTTCCCCCAGTGGAATCTTCTGTTGTAACCTGCCAGTTTTATACCCCTGACTTCAGTGCAGCACCACTGGCATGGAGCTGTGACATTTCGATGGTGAATCTAGTCCTGCATTTGCTTTAAGAAACTAATTGAATGGATTTCTAGAAGTGGAAATATCATAGTAACTGATGGGAAATACATCAGGTAAACAG
Source organism: Trochalopteron elliotii (assembly GCA_024734555.1). Lineage (NCBI taxonomy): Eukaryota > Metazoa > Chordata > Aves > Passeriformes > Leiothrichidae > Trochalopteron > Trochalopteron elliotii. The sequence continues at coordinate 4,884,519 of JANPWX010000097.1, read as the reverse complement.
CTAAGAAATGACAGGTTTCATGACTGATAGCCAGGCATGTTAAAGATGTGAATATTTACTTGGCAGGGATTGTTACTAGAACAAAGCATTTTATGTTTCACGGAAAATAAATGAAAACATAAAATTATTTTCTTTTATTTTCTTCTCTCCCAGTCACTGAGGACGCTTGATTTCAAATGCTGCCTTCCTGCTCAGAGGACAGAAATGTTTTCTGGACAGACCCTAAGGCTGGCAACACCAATGTCAACCCGGAGTCATGCCTCAGTGCGAGTTTCTTTGCATTTACACCGGCACTGTAGATGAGCTTCTGGCTCACGAAAGCAATCAAAGCTAATTGATGTGGCTAGAATTTGAAATTTCAGATGCTTCTGTTGAATGGCTCATGAGCAATCTACAGGCTAGGAGTTATTTGCGGAAAGTATCCAGCAGTTAATTTCAAATCCCATATACGTTTGAGATGTTCATAAGCTACTTGCAGACAATTTGCAAACAGAAAAAGAGGATAAAATTCATCAAAATAAATGATCTGCCATGAATTATTCATTTGGTTCCCATCAGTCATGCCAAATCTCTCCCTTGTTGTTAGTTGCTGCAAAGAGATCAGGGATTGAATTTAGCTGAGAGACGGAAGCGTGCGTTCACCCCTAGAGGTGCTTCGGCAGAGCAGACCTGCGGCGTGTAGGTGATGAGAATAAGAAAGCTTCTGTGGCACACGACATCCCATTCTGTGGATAAACAGCAGATTTTAGCCAGCAGGGCTGTCAAGCAGGCTGCTTCCACAAGGACTGTTTTTAAACAGAAAACCTCAACTACCGAAACAAACCCTGAACTTGAAGGGGAGAAGAAAAGACAGAACTGGGGGTGTCTGATGTTAACAGGAAAGATGTGTTTCAGCCCATTCTACCAGCAGGCTGAGGGTAGATTTGCCTTTTAATTTGGAAGGGAAGAGTATAGGTGAAGTCTGGACCCCTGAGAAGCAAAAGCAGATATCACCTCACCTGAGAATGTTTCAGGCACCAGTGTGGCTTCCTTCCCTACACTAATTTATAGTCTAATTGATTTATAGTCGTGGGCCCTCTCCCATAATGAGCAGAAAATGGACAGAGGAACAAAGTGGGAACAAGTGTGAAACATCTTGGAGAGAGTGGAAAGGCTCTGTACCCCTTGATTAATATAGTGGAAATTATATCCAGATACAGATTTTTTTTTGGGGGGGAAAAAGACAGATAATTAAAGGGAAAGGGCCTCATTCACTGCTGTTTTGCACAAGTCAACAGCAGAGAAATATAGCTGATACCTGCTGCATTTTGATAAATGGCATCGACATAGCACAAATAAGAGCACTAAGAGTAAATAAGCTGTCTTATGTTAAAAAAAAAGAAAAAAGGGCTGAGTTTAATTAAAAACCAATATCTGTAGCAGCATAAGCCCTCAGCACTCAACAGGCCCTCATATGAGGCTCTTACAACCTGGATTTAGTTGCAGCATGGATGTATTATTCCTGTTCTTTCAATAGAGGCATTGGCATGCTGCATGCACAGCAACAAGCCAGACCCAACTCTCCAAAGCCACAGACCAGTGCCTGAGGTGCTAGGTTACAGCTTTTACTATTCAGAAAATGGAAATAAATAGGGCATAATAGAGTTTAGGGAGCTGAAATGTCACGTAGCTGAAAGAGGGTGTCTAGCAGCACAACTGATAAGGACGTCTGTTGAAGCACTCTCTGCACTTCAATTTACATCTTACACTTTGCTGCAAGCCCTTGCCTTGAGAACCACTTGGCAACATTTAATTTAGTAGACAAGTGTACCTGTCATCTTTGGCCTGTTGCTTCTCATGCTGATGTAGCATAGACAGCTTACTGGGGGTGAGTGAGGGGGCTAGTCTTCTAGTCTGGAAGAGCTGGGGCTGCTGGCAGCTGGCCACCTGCCTCCCAGAGCATGCATGGCTTCTCATTTCAGTCCTGGTTTGGAAAGGAGAGTCTTGTATGTCTTCAGGAAAGGATAGCAAGGGTCTCAAAGAAAGGTCATGTGGAAGAAACGGTGATTTAATTTTTTAATAATCTTGCCTTCCTTGCAGCAGGTTAGGAACAGGCTCATACAGCCAGGGAGTTGCACTGGAGTTTATTTCCCTTTTATTTTAAGCTTTTACTTCAGTCCATTTGACCTGAAAATTAATCCTAACCTACCACATCCAGAGTAACATGCTTTTTTTTAGAGTGTATAATGTGCACACAGTTTCAAGATCTTAACAATCTCTTGTCACCTGTCTAAGGCATAAGGGGATGGCTCAACAGAGTGCTGGTGAGCTGATGGCACTGGGGTCACGAGAGGGGAGGCAGCTCCTATTTTTATGGGGCTGCCTGCCCCTGTTTGCCCTGTCCTGCCACCCCTTTCCAGAAAGGCTCCCTGGCCCCAGAGGCCAGGTACAGGCAGTGGTTTGGCTGAGAAAGCAGCAGCCAGAGAGAGAGAGAGGAGTAAACTGCATTACAGAGTTCATTCAACCGCGGATTCAACAGGAGTCTAAAATGCTCAATTTTTAAGATTCCCAAAAACTGTACAGGAAGAGATTATTCAAGTCAGCATGGCTGGATGAGACATGAGCCTGATCCGTGTGGGAGTAGACTCATTTCTCTCACCTGCCCTTGCAGACCTGTGACCTGAGTGGTGCTCTGTGGCCATGGCTGCCTGGACAATGCCCCAGTGCTGAGATCTGGGCAGTCACGTTGCACCTTGTGACAAGGGTGTGGGGGACGCTGAAGACTTGGTGATGCTAAATTGCTTTGCCATTAATGATACAGACTCTGTTACCTCAGTTACCTCGTGTTTCATTTTAAATACATTTGCTTGCAGGCAGCAGTTTCGCAGTCTTACTTGCATTGCCATAGAAACAATCTTTCACATTCCTCTATTTGTTGTGCGTTTTTGTTAAAGGCTCTTTCTTCTTTACTTATCCACTCCATCTTTTCATTTGCTGATGCTTTCTTTATTATATCCTACCAATTCCCTCACCTTCTAGCTTGCCCTACTGCAGCTAAGTGTTTCTCTTGGTAAAGATACCCAGCTCACTGCCTCTGCCTCTATGGCTGTCAAAATCCACCGGTGATACACCACACAGATCAGGAAAGTGGACTAAGTGTGTCCAAGTGGATCTGTGCCTGTGCCCACAAGTGTTGGGATAGAGGAGAGGAGTAGGAAGTGAGAAGAAGTGTGATACTCTGGCATCAGACCAGTTGCCCTTGACAGTAATGAAACCAATTTAAACTTCTGCTTTGTGACCAGGGAATGAGGCTGCCCATCAGATAAGGGGCTCTGGGACTCCAAAGGTTGTCTCACTTGGTTCATGGGCACTGGGAAGGAGCACTGCTAAAACTGCTGTGCTCCACGTAATTATAAGAAGACAAAAATCTTTTGGAGCATGCTGATTAGACAGATTTTATTATGAATCACACTCCCCGGTGGATAGGATTTGATTGTTTTCTTCAGAAGAAAAAAGGAAGAGAAAAGGAGAAGGAAGATGTTTAGGGCTTTTCTGATTACAAAGGGTGACTTTTGGTAACACCCAGATTATACTTTGCTTCTCTCCTCTTCTGCTCTTGTAGGCAGGAAGTACCCAAGATGAAATAAGAACTGTTTATGAGAAAAAAGAAAAAGAAGCAAATATATTCAGTGACTGATCACATCAAAACAAATACGTCTTTTTTCCCCCCATTCCTCATGGGAGGCTGCTCTACTGCTGGCAAAGAGACAGGCAGTGATGAATCCAGAATCACCTTGCAAGTGCTGGGCAGGGCCAAGGACAGAGTGTCGTCTCTTTGAACACAGGGGAGGGCTTTCTGTGCCAGGCTGGATGCTTCTCCTGAGCTGCTGGAAAATTTCCCAGCAGTGAGCCGTGTCACCAGCTGCAGGATTTGCTCCTTTATCCAGCCTTTGCTGTGACATGCAGTGGGTGAGGGGATGGAGGTTTTTACCTGGGCTTCTGGGTTACCATTGCCTATTTTCCTTTTTTTTTTTATTAGATTTTATGTTTAAGAGCTTTACATTTACTTTTCAATGATACCCCTTATTTAAATTCTCCTTCCTCAGAGATGCAGCCATTCTGTATGTCCAGGCAATGAAACTGTGACAACAGGCTGGAGTGTATAGGAAAAGCCCTAAAATCCTTCTTGTCTTGTATGAGAAGATAAACAAAACCCAGAATTTCTTCTCTAAACAGGGCCTGAGAACAACTAACAGCTGTAGGAGTGTTTGGTTTTAACATCAGGAAGACACATGCAGCACAGATTGAGTTCCTTCTTTCCCTGGCCTTAGCAAATCCTTTAGGAGTACCAAATGCAGTGATGATGAGGTGGATGAAAGGGGGAAAGCAGAACAAGATTTAACTGGATTCTTCCCACCCTTCAAAGTGCTCAGGGTGTGCAAAGGGGAACATACTCAGGAGAGCTGTTGATTGTTGCTGGGCTACTCTTCATTTTTTCCCTTGGAAGCAGCCGTGCACCAGAATCTGTTTATAGTACATAGTTATTAAGATCAAATGTAGCAGTAATAGCATGTGACAGTCTTCTCTTTTCTGAATCAATTTGTACCATATATGAGTCTTAGTTCTGTCAGATGAAGTGAACTGTGACAATGTCTATCCATCCATCAGGACAAATCAAGCTATTCATACATTTACTCTCAGAGCATCTTAGTGCATTTAACGTGTTTTTCCTGTGGCGGCATTTCCCGGTTCTGTAATGCCAAAGGTAAGAACTGTGGGGTCACCAAGTCCTTCAGAATTAGTAAGAACTACATTGGCCATGTTGATGTCACCTAAATCACTTGTATTTCCTGTAGGTGTTCTCCTTCCAATACTGTTTTCTTCTTCACTTTTTTTTTCCTCTTTTTTTCATATACAGGGAACATCTTTCCTCATGTCATGTCTGGGTATCATGCACAAACTCACAGCTGACCCATAAAGATGCTCCAAGTGCTATTAGCTAATGGCAGCTATTAGTGCTGCTGGCTTACTGGTGTGGAAAAGCCAGGCCTTTCAGAATAGAAATGCACACTTTTTCAGTCTGGTGAAGTTGCAGTGCAAGTTTGTTATTAGAATTGGGTGATTGTAGTGGGAAACTACTTAAAAGAGAGGCCCCAGAAGTTGTGCTTGAAGAGTCTGAAACATGTATTGGTGCTAGGGCAGAACACTTTTGCCCTTCCAGGCAGAGCAGGACCAGCCATGGGCTGCTGTATCCAGTGTGTTCCCAGCAGAACTTGTAATGTGTAAAGATATGTCCAAAGGCAAAACTAAGTTTCTCCCAAAGGTAAAAATTTCTCCCTTTTATAACTCCATTTGACGTAGCAGTTGCCCTCATCTGACTTCCAGGTGACTTTTTATGTATGAACATAATTTTTCTGCAAGGGAAGCTCATGGTGTTTATTCCATCACCCTGAATTCATAAGACTCTTTAGAACCTCAGCTGCAGCTATTGATACTTTTCATTTTCGAAGTTATTTTTCTCCCTTATCCTCTCCGGAGACTTAATTAAACAAGAAGAAGCTATATGAAGGATCAATAACTGACTTGCAGCAAGTGATGCTTCCACGTGCTAGCATGGTGGCTGTCTGCACTTTCTGATACTCAGACCATTAGGGGAGCATCCTGACCCATTCTGACTCCATTTCCATTTGCACTGGGCTGTTCCACAGCATGCTGTCTTGTCAATAGGTTTATCAATGTGGTGAACTACAAACTGCTCCTGCTTTAGGCATCCTTCCCTACAATGAGCACAGGCATAACCCGTAAGATGCTGTTGCTGTGGGAGAGAGCATTTTCCTGGTCACACACACTGACCCCAAAAATGCTAAGGGCTGTCTTTACAGAGCAGCCAAACAGGCTTGGCTGGACAGAACAGAGCACAATAGATCCCTTCAGTGAGATCCCAAGTGGTGGGTGTCATGTTGCTGTTCAAGTCTTTTGACAAAGTTTTATTTTCACACCACTCTGACTGTCTTAGGGCAGCTGTAGGGAGTTATTACTCCTTCAGAGGTAAGCAATATTTTGGTAGCAGAGTAAATGAATAGTCATTTTGCACCTCCCTTCCACAGAAGTGGCTCTGCTGGAGAGGGAAGAAATTACTTCAGTTTTTAGCTGAACATTTGCTATTTTTTTTAGTAAGAGGGGTTCCACTGCTCAGGCCAAAGATGCTACGTGACACATAGCAGTGATGCCTTCACCAACACAGACACGGCTGCCCTTGAAGGACCTAGCCACATAACCAGAGACTGCTGAGTGAAGCCTTTCCTTCTCTGAGCAGACTTAGTGAGGCTGCCATGGACCTCATGGAAATAATGACTGTGGTCTGGGAAATAATGACTCTGGTCTTCTCTGGTCAGAGGAGATTGCGTGTGCTGTTAAGTACTGCAATGTGGAGAGAGAGAGAGACTGTAGGCTCCATCTTTTACTTGCACTTACTTAAAACGTTCTCCTCTAACTAAGCAATAAGCTGTGGTAAATCACCCTCTTATACCCTGATGCTTTGGTTATAATGTTTCATTAAATAGCTCTAATTGAATGTCTGGAGAAGCTTACATCTCCCACAAATCCTCCTCTGCTAATGGAAAAGTCATGTAAACAAGAATCACTTTATTATATCCATTGTTCCAATAATGCCCCTTCCAAATGGGAAAGACTTGAATCAGAGCAATTTAGTCCTTGTCTCAGTGTAGTTTCTCTTCTGGTCAGTTTTACTGGGAGGATAAATAAAAGGTGCACTGAAAACATGTTAGTGTGAAAAATGTCTGCAGCTTGCATGCTCCATGGTCTCGGGAAACCACGTCGAATGGCATATTTAAAAACCATTTGCAGAGCACACATCACCTCCCGGGGCTGACACAGCTGCTGAACTTTCTGCCCCAGTGCCTGCTGTGCCAGAGCACGGTTGGTAAGATGGCAGTGTGGGGGTTGATCAATACCCCAAAGCCATGCGAGGCAAAGAGAGTCTGAGTTGCCTCCCAGCAGTCGAGGCACTGTGGCATCCAGCGGGGTTGTTCCTAATTTGCCCTGACTTGCAAGTTGTTTCAGGCCTGTAGTTTGGGTCCATGTATTCAGGGACAGCCAAAGTTAGCCCCACAAAGTAAAAAATGTGGGAGTTTGTCATTGCATGAAAGCTTGTAAAGAAGGTAATTTATAATCCCCCAAAAACTGTGTCCCTAATAAATTCCTTATTTCCTGTAATTTCTGGTAGATTCATGCAGTGGTTCTCCTCTGTTCCTAGCAATGGGCAAGGCCAGTTGGGACTGGGGACACACTGGTGCACAGGTTTTGACCATACAGAACTCAAATCCTTCCTGATGACTGGTCTGAACTTTTCACAGCATAACTCTCAGGTGCCAGGTGAGGAAAGTCCTCCAGCCCAAATGGTGCTGTTTCTCTGATGCCTTTATTCCAGCCTTTGCTTTAGGGTAGCCCTGGTACCAACTTGCACCTCCGTTGGGGGATGCTTTATCCCATCATCATTAAAGCTGCACTGGGACAGCAGGACCCGTGCCTGGACCAAGTGCACCAGTCCTTTATTACCTTGTAAAGAGAAGTTGAAAGGCTTCAGCAAGCATTACTTTCCCTTCAGTCATCTGAACTGTAAAACTTGCAAGTGCCTGGTGGAGCCTTGCACTCAGAGCTTTAAAACTCTATCCCTCACTCTTCTGTTTGGTTTTCTCAACGACCTTCCATGAATCATTCAGCTACCTGGGTCCTCAAGTAACCTTACTGTAAAAGCAGCAACGACATGACCCTGCAAAAACTGTGTCTTGGCATCACAGCTGCATCCTACATGTGTCCCCTGTTTGCTATAGATCACCAGGAAAAACTTCCAAAAGACAGCATGAGCACTCATTTCCCTGTCTTTGATCATCAGGTGCTGTATTGCATGGGATACTTTGAATTCTCTAGTCTATTTTTGGGGAGGAAGGAGGAAAATGAGATCAAGGCAGTTACTGAAGGCAAGTCAGGCTCAGACTATAACTGTGCTATGTTTAAAATATTTAATTCCACAGTATGAGTCACTATGACTTGGCTGCTATTGACCTGGGTAACCTGAGTCAATATTGCATAAAAGGCCCTCTCATTTTGTCACTATAAATAAAATCTGTGATTATTCATAGCGAATGCTAAGTTTCTATTACCATAAGCAGCCTTACAAGAGCATTATGCTTCAAGATGTGGCTGTGTCACTGCTTGTGGGTCATCTGGAGCTGCCTTCATGGGTGACTGGCTTGAAAGGGGCAGTGCTTCTGCCCTTGAGCACTTCTGCCCCTGCCTGGCAGAAGGAGAAGCCTGCTTCCGTCAAGAACAAAAACCACTGAAAAAATTGTGCAGTGATTGCAAAAACAAGAGAAGAAGCTGAGGGAGAAAAAGTGAAAGAAGCTAAACATAGGGAAAGGAAAAGAAAGAAAAGGAAGTTGTCTCCCCCTCCCTGCCTCCCTCAGGGCTAATTTTCATTATTAGCTGCTGTTTTATGGCACCATCCCCTCCTACTCCTTGTGTTGTAATTGGGCTGGCACATGCTACGCACATCCTAAAGGGACATGGTAATTATTTGTTAGATAACCAGAAAGCCTGTGCAGGGATATGTTTGCTATGAGCCCTCAGTGCCTCCTGGCCCTGCCTGTGACCAGTCCCATGCCAAACCCACTGGTGATCCCATCCCACCCTACAGAGCCTTCTTCCCCCTCCAAAGAGTTTGTAAAAGCTCGGTGGATGGCAGCGGGTGCCTCTGAAGGGGCATGAGTTGGCTGAGCTGCCTTGCTGTGCACTTGAGGGGCAGATTTCGGTGAGCTCAGCAGAGATGTGGGCTGTCACCTGTGTTGGTGGCTATGCAGACCAGACTCAGGAGCAGCTCACAGCTCTAGCCAGTGGAGGATGGGGGTGAGTAAGGTTCTGTGCTCTAAAATAGAGGTTGACACCTTGAACAAGGGGAGGGTAAACAAAGGGATTTGTGTACTACTTGCATATGTTAGAGCTGTCCTTTCTAGTGTTTTATTCCTGTAATTCTTGATGGTAGAGCACCATGGATGAAAAAGGCAGTTAGACTGTGAAGTGTGGCCTCTTGATTTTGTCTGAGTTGTGGCACTGAAAGATAGTCCTTAATTGTCTCTGTGATTGTCAGGAGAACAGCACTAATCTGCTCCCTGCCCTCACCCTGGGAGACACAGGAGAGAGACTCCCCTGTCCTGCAAGAGGATCAGCTGAGAGCAGCCATGGGTAGAGAGAGATCTTTAGGGGTTGGATTATGGTACTTGCATTGCAGCTTTACCAGGGAGCATGTCATAGAGACACTTTAATATTGATCTATGCTTTAATAGTATTGAAATAGGAGAGTGACATCCTTCAACACAAACTTCTGCCTCCCCATTGCATGCCCTACCCTGCATCAGGTCTTCTCCCAAACCCCGGTGCTGGTGCTGAAGAGAGAAGGTCTGTTTCCACCATCATATCTCGTCCACCTCACCTTTTTGTCCCACAGAGCACAGCAGATGTCCCACTCACCTGTGGTGCCATCCAACAGCAGCCTTCTGTCTGCAGCTGACTCTGTTTTCTGTATAAATCACTCTATCAGATATCTCAGCAGCTCAACTTGATCTTCATACTAGGCCCTCACACAGATGGCAAAGTCTGTGTCAGGCAAAAAGGTCTTCCTCGTTAATTACTTCACTCTTCAAGCCCTTTACTGCAGACATCTCTATGCACAAACCAGGTAAGTAGATATTGTTAGCTTATTTTTTGTCTGGGAAAATTAGGTCCATGGGGTGATCAGCATGGTTTAAATAGAAAGAGACAGATGTTAAATGACTTTCCTAGAACATTAAGGTGCTCACTGTCCCCAGAGTCCTTGGCTTAGATTCACTAGCAGAGACCACTTTTATAATAGATTGGCAGTGGGTTACCTTTAAAAGATTTTCATGTTTGAATAGAAAGACTTACCTTAAAGAAAAACCTTACTATGTATGTGTCACGACAAATACAAGCATAGAGGTTACAAGCTTCTGAGCACTGAGCTGGAAAATGCTCAGTGAATAAATAACCTCCTGTTATTTACCAGAGGTTTTGAAACTGGGACTAAAATATGGGATAGTCCAGACACTGCTTTTTCTCATCCATACAAGTTTTACTGTACACGTTAATTGTGACCAAAGTTACTATTTTTCCTAAATACATTGGAAGCTATGTGACGTTTTGATGCCTGAATAGCCAATGGAAATTTGCTAAGGCACTATGGCATCACTAAACAGATAACCTTGCTGGAAGCTCAGACACAGTTGGCATCCCCAACAGACTTATGCCTCTGCTGCTTGCACAGTCCCAGGTAAGCTCTGTTGAATTAGCCTCTTCCCCTGGATTGCTCATCTGCTATATTTCTAACTCACCTTTGGACTCAAATATTTTTACACCAAATACTCCACTGTACTCAGCAAGCATTTACACAGCACTTGCATGGTTGATACTCCAGTGTATAGAGGCAGAGGGGGACAGGTTTTCGAAAGTATGTGTTGAGTATATGTTTAAAGATAGAATACCATAAAATTAGGAGCAGTTTCAGGTTTGAGAGGGGCAGCAAGACCATGGCAATGCTTAGACTGAAGGAGGAGGGTTTTGGAAGAGCAGGCTGCTGACCCCAGCACTTACAGGGTCCGACTGAGAGGTTTTCTCAAGGCAAAGCAGAATCACAGAATATCCTGTTGGAAGGGATTCCCAAAGATCATCAAGTTTAACTCCTTGCCCAGCACAGGACACCCCAAGAATCACACCATGTGCCTGAGTGCTGTCCAAACACCTCTGGAACTTGTTAGACTGGTGCAGTGACCACTTCCCTGGGGAGCCTGTTCCAGTGCCCAACCACCCGTTGGGGTGGAAGTTTTGGCAACCTTTTCCTAATACCCAGCCTAAACCTCCCCTGACACAATTTCAGGCCATTCCCTTGGGTCACCACAGAGGTGAGATCAGTGCCTGCCCCTCCTCTTTCCCTCACAAGGAAGTTGTAACTGCCATGGGGTCTCCCCTCAGTCTCCTCTTCTCCAAGCTGTACAACAAGTGTACAACCTCAGGCTGCTCCTCAAGACCCCTGATCATCTTTGCTGCCCTTCTTCGGACACTCTTTAAAGGCTTAATATCTTTCTTATATTGCAATGACCAAACAAGTGTTTGCTTTCCCTGTCTTGTGAAACAGTGCTAACTAACACCTGGCACCTGAACTGCTGTCCTAGAGACCTCTGAGGACTTTCTCAAGAAGACAGAAATGCTGTCTGAGATATCATACTCAGCTGGAAAGACTTGTGTAAAATATCTCAGCTGAAAACCCTCAAGTGGCCCATATTGGCTGTTGTCCTGCTCTGCATCAACAGTCCTTGACACCTGTTAACTTAAATGTTTCCATCAAATTATACTTGCATTTGCATTAGTAAGCTGTGGCTAACGTTTTCTTCCCATTTTTTCCCTAGGAAGTTTTCTAGCAAACAGAAGCCCTATCAATAAGAAGGCATTTTTCCAAATGAAAACTAAAGGGTTTTTTTTTCCCCTTTCCCTTCTCACTTGATTTCTAACGGTTACTTTAGAAATACTCAATCTTCATACAGAGACCAAAAGCAAACTCCGTCCCTGGATAAACAAATTCATATTCATGTGTATATTCATCCCTATGTACATATATATTCCTAAACACATAAAAAACCAAGTGCATGACATTGCTTGGAGTTATGTGGACAGTTTTGGATGCCTATTTTATTTACTGTACTTCTATTTGAGAGGAAAATTGGATTTGGGCCCGTATATCTCTAAGGGTGCATTATTCGACTTTTAATCTACATCAGACTGTAACAAAGCACATCACATATCACAGCTTCTGCTGCCTCTGATACCAATTCTGTATTTCAAGAATATTTATGCATACAGGATTATTTAGTTTCGTGGCAGAGGTGTTGCATTCTGCACTTTTTTTCTGAAGAGCATTACCAGTGTTTACCATTTGAATTGACTGTTCACATCAATTTCATTCTATGGAATGGGTGGATATACATACGGGCTGGTGAATAATGACAGTTGCCAGTAAACAACTGGTTAATAATGACAGTCCCCAGTAAACAAAATGGTTAATTTTGCATGTCTTTTCCTCTGCTGGGGAAAGGCTGCTGGGGATGGAAAGGAGGAGAAGTGGAGGCTCCCTCTCCACTTTTGAAGGAGGGATGAGACCCAGCAAGGAGGGGATCCCAGGTAGTTTGCTCCTGACAGTTGTTAGTTTCTGCTATGACACAAATGAGAGGAAGGACAATAAAATCTGCTTTGCATGATTTATTATGTATTTATATATCTGCACTGGACCAGTCAGATTTCAAAAAGGACTTGTCTAAAACTTCTTTATTCAACCATGTTATTTTTTTCCACTTGTCTTGTCTCCCTAAGCCCAGCTACTGTAAATACTTTGGCCCGTCCTGAACTTTAAAAGGAAGATCAGCAGTGCTGAGCTCTCTCAAATTCCCTTGAGGGCAGCTTTTTCTCCCCTGTGCCCTAGACAGTCCTGTCAGCTGCTGTGCTCCAGTGACAAGATGGCTGCATTTCACAGCAAATGAGATGCTTTATTAGCACGAGGCTGTAAAATACTTTGAAACTGTAGTAGATGAATAATGTTGTATCATAAATATAAAATGAATATTGGTTTACGGTTCCTGAAATATTAATTTGTGCATGGAGTCACTCTTGGAATGTTTTTTTTACTAAATGTAAAGATCTTTTCGAGTTCTGAATGTCCTTGCTTTGGTTTTTATTATTAATATTCCCTCCAGGAGACATTGACTTTCACTTCCCCTAGACATGCTGACTCCTGCCTGCCAGAGTGATTCAGCAGCTTGCCACTCACTTTTACAGAAGGAAAGTTTTCTCCTGGCTCCTTTCACTGGCTTGGTGTGACATTGGCTGCAATCAAGGGACATATTAGTGTGGCTGGTTGACTCTTCACACCGACTAGCTGCTGAGCAGCTGGGCAGCTCTGAGCTCTCTGTCTAGCTCATAGCTCTATCCCTTATACAGGGAAGAAGATCCCCATGGAGAGCATCAGGGCTCTCTGCCCCTCTGCCTTTCCCTTTTCCAGGCAGGATGTTAAATATCCAAAAGTTATTTATAATTGAGGCTGGCTGCTGAGTATCTGTCACAGTCATCCAGGTCTGTAGAGGAAATTCTACAGAAAAATGCTGCTCATTTGTTTCACTGCAACAAACACCCATAAAAATTGCAAAGGATAGAGGGTGATTAACACTGTCTTTTCTTTCTTTCTTTCTCATGCAAAAGGTGGGAGTAGACCATTGTTTTTAATTGAACCCAAGGAGAGGAGACTCACATCACAATATTTAATTGCATTTTTGTTTTCCTAATAAAGTGTTAAATACCTGTCAGAGCTCATAAACATAAAGCCTAACATAAACCAAACCAGAGACATAGATGTATATACCTTTGTGCAAACCACCTGACTGGTATGTCTTGTTTTATTAGAGCAAGGTATATGAAGCTAAATTATGTGGGGCTTATGGATCCTTAAATTACATGTTTTTATCGATCTCTTGTCACTCTTAAAAATATATTACAGAGGAAAAGAATGCAGTCTTTGATACCGAAAAAGAAATTCAACTGCAACCCATAAAAGATCTGAGAAACTGTAATTCAATGTGCGAGTCTGACAAAAATATAAAACACTTGGTTGTACTTAATTAGTTTTAAAAATTCTGTGTCACACGCTTTTAGAGACCAGATCAGGAATCAGTGTTGTAGTCATTCATGGGACAACTTTCCTGGTTTCCCTGGGGTACACATTGTGAAGCAGACACATTTGCACAAAATTTTCATATCCCCCAAATCACCCAGTGATCTTCTTTGCCCCTTATTCTCCTCCAGACCTGGGAAACAGGGTCCTGGGGTTTGAAAGCCAGGATTCCACAGCAGCTTAGTTTCTGCAAACCTGGCCTCTGTCGGGGTCCCAAACTAGGGGAATAAGACCCACCAGTGTGTGGTCTTCTGTGCTTGGACACAGCACAATTTTGTATGTGGAGACCCACGGTGATGCTGTGGGAAGAGCTGGGGCATGAGGGGCTGGGGTCTGGCTTGCCCCCTTGCAGTACCCACCATCAGAGTGGGAATAAGCCTTGTTAGCACGGGATGAAGTGCTGATGGTGAAGTTGAGGATAATGTGGTTTGTCTTATCTGATGGAGAGGAGGTGGGGTGGAGAAGCAGGGTGGTTTTTGTGCTGCTCCTCCACACTGGGTGAGCCTGATTAGATTGGTGGCTGTGGTGTGCCTATACCCTGGCGTAGCTCATTGCCTTGGGTGTGGTGCTGAGTGATTCAGAGCAACCACTTTTATGTCTTTTAAGAAATGAGTCTGTTTCCCTAGTGGCCTAGTGGCTGGAATTCAGCTGCTAGCTCCACAATGGACATCTCCTTTAATATTGTTTGATCTCGTAACACAAAACAAACTGGATGCTCATGTCAGCTAGACCTGAACATAACCTTAGCACCCTTTTTTCTTGCAATGGAGAAATCCCATCATTTAACCTGTCTCTGAACCCATATTTTTGTGCTCAAATAAAGACAAATATTAAATACGTACTCATATCCCAGAACTTGTTTCTGCTATTCAGCTACTAAAAATTCAGCCATGGCCCTCATAAATTGCTACTAATGTTTGAAGTTGCTTTTTTACCTTATCTGCAGGAAGCACCTGCACCGCTCCATTTACCAAGAGTATTTCTTCTGTTTCTGCAGAGAGATTTAAAAGAAGAGACTTGGCCAGTTCATATGCTACTGAAGGTATCAGCAGAATTTTAATAGGTGAGATAAACAATAATGAAAGGAAAAATAAAACTAGTTTTGTGGGTAGTTTTGAAGCTGAGCACTAGGTTTTTGGGGTTTAAGGCATTTTCAGATCAACTTCCCTGTCTGACACCTGGATTTCATTCTCCTACAACTTTAAGAGGAAAGGTGTGCATTTGTCTCGAGCAGTAAGTCTGCTTTGAAAGTTCATTGAAATTCAAAAATCCCATTTTCCAACAGCCATCCCCTGGCACTTTACAATTCATGCCTCTAAAAGGGGTTGCTTGTAAAAAACTGAACTGTGGGAGCATAGCACAGATTTTAGAAATGTTGTCATGAGTGTTTCACAGGAACTTTCCTATCACTTTGGTTCTGCTCTCAAGGAGGTCTCTGATATCCTGAGTGAGGATAGTATCCTCCAGACATGTGGTTTCCTCTTTCAGCTTCCCTTGCGGTCTCCTCCAAGGAGGTTCCTGTCCAATTTGCACTCTGACACACTTTTTGGTGTGCTGTTTGTGGTAGTCTAGGACCCACCTGAGATATCTGCAGTGGGGAGAGGAACATTCCAGAGAGGAGCAAGGCAGCTGTCTGAGCACACATCCCACTGCACCATCCCACTTGTGTGTCAGAGCTGCTGGGCTCAGTCCTGCCATGTGCCGAGACACTGGAATAGTCCCACTTCAAACACACACATTGAGTTATTTGTTCCCAAAGAGAGGAAGTGGTGTCACATGCTGAGAGTTGTTTGTGAATCTGGGAATGTTCTGTGCTGAGGAGAGCCTGAGCCATGGCTGGCTGGCAGGGTGGAAACATGCCTGCAAAGGGCCTGGTGACTCATCCTGAACACAAGTGATGTGGAACCAGGTAGGGCATGGCTGGCACAGCCTGGAGGGAGGATGTTTCTGAGGACACGGTGCACTGGCCAGATGAATCTGAATGGGAAAATCCTTTTATTGCCTTCTTTCCTGTGACCTGAAGGTGAAAGGAGGTGCTGCTGTCAGGTACAACCATGCCTCTGAGTTTTTTCCTGTTGGTTATACATCGATGAGAGCAAGGAAACTGCTGCATTCACACTATAGTCCATGATGACAGTCATGACGCTGTGTATGTCTAGATTAACACTGTGCTGTTGTAGTAGGTTTGTAAATGAGCCTCTGAGGCGTTAAGACAATATAGGTAATATTTCACACTTTCTTCTGGCATTAAGGAGCATAAGATGTTTCTTCCAAGGACTTTAAGGGGAGAGTAAGACCTCTTCACAGGCAAAGAGCAGGAATAACAGTGGTCAGTGCCCAAACCTGGTGGCATGCAAAGGGCAAAGTGTGAGCATGGGGAGTTTGCACACTTGGGAGAGGAGAGCAGGAAGGCCTCAGAAGCTGGGAATAGAGGCAGCAGATGAAGTCTTCAGCATCCCTTGAAAAGGGATCCCTTCTTTCAGGCACTGAAAGAAATTCCAGAGGTAGGGGACTTCTTGAGTCAAATCAAGTCAAGGCTGTGGGCAGAGAACAATCTCCTGTTTTTTAAGGCTTACAGCACCCATGAAAATTAAACTTTTCTGAGGCTTTACTCAGTGGTCAGAGATCCATCAAAGACACAGAAGACTGACATTGCTTCCCCTAAGAATGGAAACAGCTTCCAGAGCCCTGAGGATTGTCTGGTTGCTCCTGCCAGGGTTGACACCAACTTCATAGAACGTGCACCACCAAATTCTGTTTTCTTCTCATTCTGACAGTAGCAATGAAGAAGGTTTTCCTTCCTCTCTCCTTTGGCCAGTGGCTCTTCAGAGACTGAGGCTGCCTCACCTGCCTGCTGTGGAAATTGGCACCTCTGCTATACCTCTTGCCATATTGTGCATGCTAGCAGAAGGGCTTCCACCTGTGGGGACACGACTGGCTGATGCTGACAAACCTAAACCTCAAGCAGGGACAGAAGTGCTGCATTAAAAGAATGACAGATGATGGGATGAAGAGCAGATGATTTCTCAAGCCCATACCAGTCCCCCTGTTCTGGTCTCCCCTCCATTTCCAAGACAGAAGGCATGGGATGGCATCATGGGCTGGTGGTGTGGGACAGGATCGGGAGATCAAGTAGCCCAAAAAGAAGTGCTAGAAACAGGGTTCTATCATGCATCTCTCCATCTTCAAAGATTAAAACCACCAAGGGTTTTGTTCTTCACTGTGGATAACTAGCAGCAATCCTCCTGGGACAAAGCCAGTGTGTGGACCAGCCCCCTACACAGATATGCAGCCAGGAAGCTCCTGCTGAAGCGTGACACTGTTGTGGTGGTCTTGGGAGCAGGAGCTGAGCCCAGATCCCACTTCTCAGGGGCAGAATTTCACCTGCAGCCCTTTGGATGGGGGTAGTGTTCTCAGTGTTTTCAGGCTGATGTCTCACTGGGGCTGGCCCTGTCTCAGTGTGTCAATGTGAGGCACTTGTTCTTCTGTTCTGAGCATGAGGCTGATTGGGAAAAGCCCAAGTGTTTTTCTGATATCTGCTGAGTGGCAGGAGGGGTGCAGATGGGATAAAAAAGGATACCAAAGGCAAGTTGGAGAAGCAGGGAGCATTGAAGCAGCACTGCTCAAAGCATACAAAACTCTAGGAATGCCTTGCAAGCTACATCATCATCACTGTAAACTCGCCTGACTGAAACCAACTGCAAGCAAATGCTGTTCACAGTGTTATGCCAGAATATGGCACCAGCATGAGGCAGCAGGGGACAAAAAAATCAGAGTGGAGCTGTATTTGTATTCTGGGAATGAACTAAGCCCATACCATTGGAGTTAATATGCACTGTCCCCACCACCTACTTTTGGGGAGATTAAGCCTCCCTCCACCAGTCTGACTTCCACTTGGGCAGTGATTATTTACAATGCCATGGCATGAGTGATAGGATCCCTTTGAAATACAGCCTTTCCCAGTCAGAGGCCTTTGGAGCAGGGCACTGTCTCTTTATTCTGGAATTACGACATTTATACTAGCAAGGCTGCTAAGGAAGTCGTGTTTAGAAAATATGCACTCTGCAGAAATGGTTCATGGAAATTAGATTTTAAGAGGCAAAAAATAGCACAGTATCCTGAGACTGCAGAAGGTAGAGATCCTTTTCTTCCCTCACTCCCCCAGTAATTATTTTCTCCTTGGGCATAATTTGAGGGAAATACTTAATTTCATTAATGCACTGTCTACCTGTAGGAAACATTGTTTCAATGGATTTATTTAGCATGTACAGCTTTGATTGAATGCTCATCACAGATCTGGCAGAACATTTTCATAGAATCAGAAAGGTTTGGACTGGAAAGGATCTTGAGGATAACATAGTTCCAACCTCCCTGCCATAAGCAGAGAATCTTCCACTAGACCACGTTGCTCAAAGCCCCATCCAACTTGAGCAACTCCAGGGATTTGCCATCCTCGGATTTAATGCTGCTGAGTGTTTTCTTTGTAGGATACTCGTCAATCTCACGTGCACTTAGTCAAATCCAAGGCTGGGGAATGTGGGTTTCACCTTAGCAAAGCCACTGGAATTGCATCCACTCCTACAAGAGCTCTACTTGGCCACTTGTTTGCACCATGGAAATGGCAGTGACTCATAAAGATCAGATTGGATCTGACTAAACACTAATGTCTGTGGAAACACAGTTCAATGTGTTCCAGTCCTGTGTGTTTAGCTATTTTCTCAGTAGACTAATCTCAGAGGCTAGGGAATCTCTGCTGATTTAGGCCATGAGTGTTTCTCCTAACCTTTTACCAGCAAACTGGAAATAAATAATAAATAAATCAACCTTTCATCTGACTGCTCCAGATATTTCCTTCATGTCAAAAGTCATCTGAAGCCTTAGCTGGACACAATCTACACTGTCAGACATACATGGTCAGGATCAGCAGGGGGGAACAAGGTCAACAATGGATACTACAGCCAGTCAAATGGATTCTCTGTGAATCTACACCTTTTGTGTGGGTGGCTATTTATTTTCCTTAATGCAAAACAACCCCCAACCCCCTCCCCCTGCCCAAAAAACAGCCAACATCCCCTGCCTCCCCACTACAAAAAAAAAAAAAAAACAACAAACCCAAACCAAAAACTCCACTTGGATCCAAATGGTCCATATGAGTCATACATGAAGAAACTGTTCTTCCTCCCCCTGAGAGAGTTACTCACCCTTTCACTGCCAGACAGCAGAATTAGGATGATTCTGACTGCATGGAAGGCATTTAGGAAAGCTCCTGATAACCTGTGTGAAGTATTCATATCATGCTTGTAGCTGGAGTCTAGTAATCCTCTCCAAGACTTGCCTTGCTATTGATTGTTGCTTTGAAGAAAGTGTTTAACAGCTGTTCTTCAGCTTCCCACTATGAAATGGGAATTGCAAGAGGAATCACAGCTATCCTAAATAACACAATGTCACCATGTTACTCTGTGGCTGAATTAGTCAGTGTTTGAAAATGACTTACAGGCAGTGAAGTCCTATCTTTTTAATAGAGAACTTGCCCTTTTCCCCAGGAGTCCTATTCAGAACCTCTCAACCTTGACAATAAATTGAAATGGAAATCTTTTGAGTACTGTAATGAATACATTATCTTAATTTCAGAGGATTTTTGAAGGGGTAAGATTTTGTGCAGAAGGTGATTTTGAATATTTAGCAACACAACCTTAGCTAAACCTTTTTTCTTCCATAATTATGCTTTTTAATACAATTCTCTTAGCATTTTAGATTCAAAACGAGGAAATATCCTTTGGCTCAAGTCCAAATTTTCCCATTTTTTTTGATATTCTTTCAAAAGATAAGGGTCTAATTCTCCCTTCCCTGGTGCACTTTACACTCATTTATACATGCAAAATGCTATTATTCTTTCTTGGAACTATATACCAAAATGCAAATTACTCTACAAGAGGAGCAAGCATCAAAACCAAGGACCCAGAGGATAAGGCCAAATCAGCATCCTAGCAGGAACAAGCTGGAGAGTCAACCTAAAGCCAGTCAGGTACTTCGGAGTGATAATTCACATTCATGCCTTTACTCTGTGGCAAAAGGCAGGCAAGGTTAGTTTCTCACGCTCACTACAGCCTGAAAGCACACACGTGACTGTAACTTCACTTCTGATCTTATGGGTTGACAACTTCTTTAGGGGTCCATGCCCTCAGGATGACCCACTGTGAATGTCATGTAAATACAGAGCTGCAGCTCACGGTGTGCATTCACCGTGGAGGTGGCCTTGTCTCTCCTGTTAATTAATGGTGGCTGAGCATGGCTGGCACTTGATTTAGCAGGGCTTGGTGACCCAGCCTGCTTCAGCTGTGAGTTGAGCCAAGGACAGGCTCAGCCCAGCCCTGAGCAGCACATCCTTCCATCCACTTGCTGTCTGTATCCCGGCAGGCCTGAGGAGCCGGGCTGAAGGAGTGGCTTGGTGCCACTGTACTGCAGCTAGACTCAATGGTTTGGGGCTTGCCAAAGGTTTTGCAGCTCCCTCCCTCACTCCAGTGCTGCTCTGGTTAAGCCTGTGCATTCCAGGGAAGTGGCTGTTTCTGCTCTGCCCCATCCTTTGGGCGGGCAGTCTCCTGAGGCAGGGATTTTGGTTGCAAGGCAGTCTGGCTGGCCTTTATTTTCCTTAGAAAGCAGTAATGCTTTGTAGGGCTGTCAGGAAACATCAGTCTGACAGTCTTCTCCACATACTCCTCTTTCTGCCTGGAGGAGACGATGAAGTGAACGAGCAATTTGGCATTAAAATGAGAAACAGGTCAAGCTGTTTGCAAACCTGGCCTCTGAAAAAGAGACAGGGAAAGAGAACAGAAAAGCAATTACTTCAGAAAGCTAGGTTACTCCTTACTCCAAATTAGTACAGCTGATTTGAAAAATCCTGACCAACCTTTTTGTAGCTCAGCTGAGAGATTTGCTAAAGGTGCTCTGTCACCACTGAAGCAGCATTTCCAAATCTGGAAGGAGGCCACATTTCCACTTATTTTCACTCCAAAGTGAAACAACCTTTCTCTGCTCAGATATTTGAGGCCCTCATCTGAAAAAAGCTTGGTGCTAGAGATAGGGAGAAAGAGGTTTAGGCATATAAAGGTATCCAGATTCATAAGTGGTTGTCAAAATTTCCAGGTAACATAGTTAAGTCACCGACTATCTACATTTCTTTCTGAATTTTATTGATGTTACTCAACAGCTTTCAGAGCAAGGCTTGTGTTCCTCACTCAAACAGTAGCTGTAGTGTCTAGGAGGAATTAATATATGTATCATAAATGCACTTGGCCTCTTCTTGATGTACTTCTTCACAGAAGTATTTTTGTGATGTGGCTCGTTGCCAGTGTTCCTGAGAAAGTCACATATGTGATTCTTCCTCTATAAACTGATAAAATAGTAAAATTAGGTTTTGAAATAGTTCTAAACCTCTTTTTGCAGTATTTAACCCTTATTTATTAAGACAATGAAAAAGCAAACACTTCACTTATTCCCCTGAATTCCCAAACCAAGAGCTTCTCTCATCCATCACAGTGACAGTGATATGTTAACAGGAACCCAAAACTGTGCCTCCTCCTCTAAGGGCACTCCTATGCAAAGTGAGCCAAGGGTCCATGGTCAGCGAATTTCCTGACTTCATGGTTTTAATTTCTAATTTTAATGCTATGTTAGAATAAATGTTTCACATCTATTGTTGAAATCTCTGGGTAATTTCTGATCCTACTAGATTAATTCCAACTTTCTTTCCCTTGATTGCTGATTTGGATGTAGTAAATTATGTTCTGTCCATTCTGTCAGCTGCTCAAGTTATCCAGTAATCCTAGATTGCTGCTAGTCATGTCCAGCTCTCAAAGAACAAATTAAAACATAGCTCTCTCATACGTCGATTAAGATGTCCCTGCCTTAATTAACAGGATTTCCCTCCCCCTTTGGTGTGCTCACAAAGCCTACTACATTTACAACTCAGTAAATCAAAGTCCTTTACCTACAGATCAAGCACAGGAAAGAGAGCAGATTATCCTGCCTATCCATCTCTTCCCTGGAGAGGGGCAATATATGAAATTAGAACTGGACATTCTCTGTGTCTTGTTGCATTTTCCACTAAAACAGGATGAAGAACAAATCACTGGCTGTTTCAGGGTCTTCGTGTGACAGAATGAAAATCTTGTCTTAAAAAAACCCAACAAACCCGATTTCAGCAAATTCAGAGAGCAGTTAGGCAGAGTCTCAGGAAAAAATTCTAAGTGAAGAAGTGCAGAAAGCTGATGGCTGTATTGCAAGCAAAGCAGTGCAGACAAGCAATAGAATCTACACTAAACCCTATATAGCTGCATCAGGAGTGTGTCATTACTTGAAATAAAAAAAAAAGGAGTCTCACAAATAGTAAAGAAAAGGTAAGAAAACACCAAAACAATTCTCCTAAATGTGTGAGAAGCAGGAGTGAGGCAAAGGGAGTTGTAGCTCCATTACTTGATGGACACAGAGAACAAATAAAGAATGATGAAGAGGTGTTTGAAGTATCTGATGGTTTTTTTGGGTGAATCTTCATCAGAAAAGAAATTGCCATGAAATCTCATTGAAGCAGTCGAAAAAATGTACTGACTGGTTTGCAATCATCCCTTGTCAAAATGAGAAGGCATTTCAAGTTGGATTCTGCAGAGGAATTTTTTCCTTGGGACTATTTCTGTTCACTCTCTTCATTATCATGGTGGATGATGGAAGAGACTTCATGTGCAGCAGACACCCAGCTGGGAAGGAGCTATAACGAGATTGGAGGGCATAATAAGAAAAAGACTGATCTCAATGAGCTGGAGGAATGATCTGGACCCTGTGAGATGGAATTATTTTGAGAAAAGTTGGGAGTATTACACATTGAAATCAAATGCATAAAAACAGATTGCACAATAAATGCTGAGAAAGCAGTACAGAAGAACCAGAGCTGGGGTTTTGGCTTACTGCAAACTGAGCAAGCCAATAATATGTTGATGTTTTGAGAAAGGTGAATCTTTGGGTAGGAGGTGTTAGCAGGCAGAGAGTGTGAGAGCTACTTATGCCACTTCACCCAGTGCTGCTGAGATCCCACCTGGTGCAATGCGGCCAGATTTGGATATCATGTCAGAGACAATCTGGGCAAAGCAGCAAAAAAAGGAAAAGTTTCAGAAGGCACAAGATTGTTTGGTTTTGTCTAGAAAGTAGATAACTGAGGGGAATAACAAAGCTTTCAATACAAAGAGAGCTGTTTTTTACTTTCCTGCTTGTCTCCTACAGGCAGCATGAGAAATAATTGGTGTAATATATAGAAACATACCCTAAGATTAGGTGTAATCTCCTGTAATATCCTACAGCCTGTAGGAGAGCTGTAAACCCTGAGCATGGGGAGAAGAAGGATATTTCAGAATTGCCTTCACTGAAAGCCTTCCAGAGCAGGTAGGAGGGTGTATAGAACGGAGTCAAACACCTCTCAAGATTGCTCTGATCTCCTTCTCAAACCAGGCTATGGAGTGGGGGAGAGATTTTGGGAGACTGTATTGTCCATTCCTCCTCCCCAAAGCACAGTTAACTGCAAAACAGTAATGTGTTTCAGGAAACAGGATAATGGTGCTTAAAATAACCCCACAAAATAGGAACTAATACTTTCATTTTCTGCTGTACCACAGCAGAGTCCCAAGCTCTCTGACCTGGCAGAAGTGGCAGTGGCAGTCCTGTGCTGTGGAGGCGTCTGCCCTGCAGTCTGGGTGATGGTGTTGCAGTTTATGTGCAATATGTTTTACAACTATTAGATGTTCTGTAGGTCATCCTTTTCTCCATATTAACCCACCCTTGAGGAGTTAGACCTGAAGGGCTGGTAGAGGAAGAATCATAATGGGATGAAACTACATCTGAGGTGAAGCTGTAAGGTTGTGTCTTCCCTGGTGTCTCAGCCTCCCTCCCCATAAGGCTGGACACCCAGGCTCTGAGTTTGAAAAGTAGGCAGCCTTGGAAAAGAATAGGATGCAAGTGATCCATCTGCCACAAGAGACAATCCCCCTGTCCAAGTGCAACACCAGGGATGGTGATTTACACAGGAAAAGCCCTGGTGCATTTTGTCAGAGAGGATGGCAAATGCAGAGGGCCAGAATTTACTGATTATAACATGTAAAATGTTGGTTCTTGGATCTGGGGATGGTTCACCAATCCCTACAAGCCCTGGTGCAACCAGACCTCTGTTGCTGGAGCAGCCGTGACACGGGTACAGGGAGATTCAGTGGGATAGTGTGAACACCTCTCCCCATGAAGAGGATGGGAAATTGGCCCCAACCCTATGTCTCTGTTGCATTTTTTCCTCATGGTCTGTGTTTAAAAGAAAAATAGACTTTTTCTGAGCTAAGTTACTGGGGTGTTTGTCTCCCCAGACCCCAGTACACACATAGAACTGGAGCTGCAGAGCTGCTCTCATTGTTTTTTGAGCTCTGTAGGAGAAATGAGTCCCAAGGAAACTTGAGTGTGTTTTTCGATCTTGAAAAAATGAGTTTCTCAGTCCCTCCCCACCTTGCTGGAGTAATTCCCATAAAATAATCATTGCTTTTGAAGCCAGTCCTACTTTTCTCTCATGCTTGAAAAGCTGCTCCCTCCAGCTCTGTGTACAGGCACCAATTGGCTCTTCTCCAAGTAATACTCAGTGAAGAAACGCCTGCTCGCGTACCTGATGCAACTATTTACATTTCACTCTCTTTGGCAATAAATTAGTTCCACAGAGGTCTGAGCAACAGTTGTTTTGAGCAGGGAGGGAGTTTGAATTCTTCAACTGCGTTTATACAGCCAGCCCTTATCTTCATGAATATAAGAGAGCAGGGAGCTTGTTGATGCAAACTAACACCAAGTGAACTGTGTTTGCCAGCAGGGCAGCTTCCCATGTGAAACCCCTGATTTCCTTCTTCTTGATGAGGCCATGGCACAGCCAAGTCAAGGACAGAGCCTCTTTTTTTCCAAACCAACTGTTAATGGAATAAGTAATTCTGCAGACCTGTCTTTCACATCTCACTCACTTTATATGCAGTCTAATTAATTCTGTCGGGGAAAATAATTGGCTCGGATCAGGTCGATCCAACTGAAGTTCTAAATAACTTTGGTTGAGTGGTATTTATATTTCAGCAACCAGTCTTGGGTGAAGCGCTCACACGCGCAGAATACTAAGGCTGTGCTAACTTGGCACAGAAATAGCGCTCTGGTCCGTCAAGTGGCATTAAGCCCCGTCTATAAAAAGCCGTGCAGCTGCCTCTGAAGTGCGGCTATCTCAGCAGAGGGGGAGGGGAGCACTCCAGCCTGTATCACTGTTGGACAATGGGCAGCACGGACACACTGCCAATCGTGGACTGAAAAGCTTCCCAGCCAGAGAGGAGAGACTGCAATGATGCTGTGGGGACACAGGAGTTCTCGAGGGAAGGTTTCAAGGGTGCAGTCATACCAGGAAGGTGCAGAGGCAAGGAGCAGTCAGTGTTGGGGAGGGTCCAGGGTTTTGGACTAGGCTGGAAGATCTGGAGTATGGGAGGAGACAGGGACAGAGGGGAATGGACATCACAGGCAAAGAGAAGGCTGGTGTAGCTGTAAGCTGTGATTGTCCTTACCTGAGGGATGGACCCAGTGAGGGAGGATGGGCCTGAGTGCTGCTAGGGAGATGTTCTGACAGCTGGACTGCCATGGTCAGTAAGTGAATACCACCCTCTCACTATAATGTAGCGTGGGGTGTTCTCATCTGTGTTTTTTTAAGGCACAAACATCTTGACTTAAGGACACAGATGGAAGGCAGGTGTTACTGTGCTGAAGGTCAGAACTACATTTAAAAGTACCTCTAGCTTTCTTCATCCTACAGTTTCTCTGTGAACATTTGGGCCAGCACATCTCTCCCCCTCCACCCAACAAATTTTAGATCTGCAGCCAGATCCTCACTCTCCAACTCAGCCTTCATCTCCGCTTGCAACAGCATCAGCCCACTCTCTTGGATCCTAGAAAAGGAAATTTGTCTTTCCATCTGGTCCTCTTCATCTCCTCATTCAATAGGTAGCATTTGCCTGAGATAGCTCACCCTGTAGTGGAGAACATGTTTTGTGCTGCTCTGACTGCCACAAAAGGTCTTCTTTCCTAAGCAAATTGTGTAAACTGGCTCTCTTACTGCAAGCCTCCTCTACTAGCCTGTGCTAGCTGCTGGTCTCTCCGGGGGAAGCTTGGGTAAATGAACAAGTGTGAACCACAGTGTTGCAGCCTTCTGCACTTCCTTTCTCCCCAGTGCTAAAAATAAGATCTCATTTGTAAATAAGATATCTCCTATTTTTATAGTGCTTCTGAGATGTGCTGGATTAACAAGTCAGCATCCTGGCTCCCTCTCTAACCACAGTTTGTGCCCAGCCTGGGCAGTATCTGCGCTTGCTATGTCAAATCACAGCATGATGTTGATGTGTTTCCATCCTGCTCTGGTGGCTGCATCCTTGTGAAGGTGAGCAGTTTTCGTTCCAGCTGAGTCTCTGATTTCTCCCCTGGGATTACCAACATGACACACACACTAGCAGTTTCTGATCTTGTAATGAGGACACCGGTCTGCAAGACCTACCCAAGCTTGTTCACAGGTAGTAACTAAAAGGTGCAGAGCACTCATGTATCACCATCACACTCACTCCCCTGCTTCATTTTTAGCCAAAAGCTGCCTGCTGACTGACAGGGCTTGCCAACACCTCAGGGTAATTGCTACTGTTAAAGAGTCTCATCTCCTTTCCCAGCCCTACGAAGGAGCTCACCAAAGTGAATGTTTCTTTCATCTAACTCTTTTGTTGACCCTGACGTTAAATCCTTGCAGAAGTGAATAGCCCTGAAATGAACTGGCACACAAAAATATGGGAGTGTTGA
Organism: Trochalopteron elliotii; assembly: GCA_024734555.1. Lineage (NCBI taxonomy): Eukaryota > Metazoa > Chordata > Aves > Passeriformes > Leiothrichidae > Trochalopteron > Trochalopteron elliotii. The sequence goes on along the minus strand of JANPWX010000097.1, from coordinate 4,857,857 downwards.
TGTGCTTACCATCTAGACACCAGGCTGCTGTTCTCCAACCCTCCTTCCTGTGTCTGGATGAGGTTGAACTGTGAGACATCATGGAGAAAGACTGCTCAGAGCAGATAATTTATCCTTCTCATTGCTGACCTAAAAGAGCAAAAGGGGTCAAGCTGCTCAAGCTACTGGGCTGCAGTTAAAGCCATCACAAGCAGAGTGGTTCTAGTCTTGATGCAGCTAATCTGTAAACCACTAGCAATAAAATCATGGCAACTCAAAGCCCAGGAGGCTGTGTAAAATTGTGCCTGGAAACTCTGTAGTGCTTATGGCAGCCTGAGCCACTGCTGTTTCATCCCAAGCTGTATCTGAGCCATCCCTGTCAAACCTATCCTGAAGGCATACAAAGACACTGGTGGTTAGGCTGCCTTCAGCTGGGATGGAGGTCTCTAATTTTAAGGAAGCAGCAAGGGATTGAAATTTGTCCAGCTTCATCCCATGGGATATTCCAGATGGGGCACTCTAAGTCTTTGGTTAACTCCCAGAGCCTCCACACCCAAAAAGGATTCTGGCTGTGCTGAATTCACTGCTGATGAGCAGATCAAGTAAGAAACCTCTCATGGTGACACAGAATGGATCCAAGCTGGAGGGACAGTACAGAAATCTTGTAGCCTACCCCAGGATCCTCCTCATCCCACCACTCAGCTGGAGCAGAATCTGCCTGTGATAATTTCAGCACTTTCAGATACGGTCCTAAGCAGGACCAGCTGGATGAAATCCTATGACCTGTATTATAAATAAGACAGGCAACCTTCTGCCTTTAAGTCTGTGAGTCTGGAAAAATAACCCAGCATCAAAAATAATACTCTGCCATAGGAAATTTCTATGAGAGTGTTACCATTTCTCATTTTACCTTGAAGAATTTCCTCTATCCTTGCCTGCCCCCACTTAAAGATTTATTTGGTCTCCTCTTTCTCCAAGCTCAATCCAATTAAACAAAAAAAATTACTTTATTCAAGTGAGTGTTTGGTGAACTTTACTCAGGAAAAATGCTGAATATACCAAAAATAAAGAACATTTTTTATGTGACTAGGCTTTTCCTGGGATTTTTTTTCTTGCTCAGCAAAGCTCTTAAGTAAAGAAATGGCTGAAACCCCACACTTCAATATACAGACAAGTCAAACATCAATGAAATGACAAAAACATGGAATGCTATTTTATCTATTTTATTGGTCACTGGATTTCTTTTCCACATTGGGAGCATTTCCATACAAGAGATTAACAAAATAAGACCTTGATCCTCTGAATGTAAGAGGATTTTAAAACAGCAAAATTAAGCTCTTGGAATATAAGAATGGTTAGACTTAGGATTGTCTGGGCAATATTCATTTGATTCCTATTTTCATATGTATTATGATACTATCTTTCATCTTGTACCTACATACTTGCATACTAATTTTTGCCTAGGAACTTCTCCTACATTCACCATCCAAAATAAATTGTGATCTCATGCCATTTCATACTTTTCATCATTTCTCTTCATTATTCAAAGTGCATCTCATGCCTTATTTACAATCTGCGATTCAAATTGTGCTGTGGAGGAAATGGACAGCAATTTCCTGATTAACTTTCCTGCCTAACCTCTTGTGGTACCATCCAAGTGCTTTCCAAGTTTTTCTGAATTTGTCTAGACAGCTTCTGTGTGGGGTCTAATGGGCTGCCTGGAGGCAGGGGTGTTAGAAAAAGATCTGGAAAATGGGATCGATAGGAACAAGCATTTGCAAGGCAGCCTAATAAGGAGAATTGAGACATGGATTAGCCATGTACAGAAGGACAACTAGGAGCCTGAGGAAGTGCAAAAGTGTCTGTGGGGGAGCAGGGACGCTGGCTCTGGGTGTCCTATGAGGGACTTGGCTGGCCATGGCAGCAGGTCTGTGAGTCTGTTGATGCTGTCACAGATCTCAGAGGCACCAGGCAGCCCTCCTCTCATCTTTCCTATCTCTTCTCTTCTGCTGGAAGGGAACATTTCCAGTGAGTGTTCTTCCTTCAAGTCAGACTGCTGCTAGGGGAGGATGTGCTGGACATGATGGGGAAGTTATGCTGAAAGCCCCAGAGGTAGGTGCCAACTCACACAAGCTGAAAACAGACACAGGAAGGTTACTGATGGGACATTGCATCAAATTCATCACCAGCCCACCACACTCCAGATAACTGGCAGTCCTGTCCAGAAGGCAAGGTCTGTGTCCAACAGGAAAAAATGTTGTCTTCTTAGACATGGGAGCATGAAAATGAGAGGCTTCTCACCAGGACTAATCACTGAGGGGAAAGTAAAGAGCAGGAGTCACTCGCCAGTGATTTCCAATGAGTGGCTGAAAAGGACAAGTGGAGATTTTCCCCTTGCAGGAGAGCAAACACGTGGGTGCAGGCATCCTTCATCTCTTTTCCTGAAGTGTCCATCCTTTCTCCCTCTGAACCCAGCCATACTTTTTTTCTGATGTATTCGCAGCTGTCTACTCAAGGGCGCCTCAGCTGAGAGGTGCAAGTGTTGTTACACCAACGTGCTCAAAAACCCAGGGATTAACAGGGATTAAGTAGAGCCACATTTATACTGCTCATACTGCTAGTGATTGTATTGCATGCTTTGAAATCTCCAGGGCATGTAATTCTGGGTTTGCCATTCCCCAGTGAGACTGTTTCTCAATTAAAAAGCAATCGCATTTTCTTAAGAGGAAGGAGAAATGGCTCTACTCTAAGAAGTATTATTAGCAGAGTCAGGCAGGTGGATTACGGATATAAATTGAATGTAATTGAATGTTTTGTAAGGGAGGAAACTTTTGATGTGAATTTATGGGTTAGGAGGTTTTGTTTTCATACTAGGCCAAGGAGGTGTATATATATATATATATATATATATATATATATATATGTATGTATGTATGTCTGTATTTTAGCCATGGTACAGGTAGTTAATGCTTTGGACGATAACAGAATGTGATTATTCCTGCTTTTCTGATTTTCTGGCTTTATTACTTTACTGCCTTTCTGGATCTGAAGCCTGCAAATACGTTAAAGGCTGAATCTTAGCCAGGAAGCTGTCAAACAACTGTATTTCAGCAAAACTTGGTGTCATGCCTGGATGGCTCTGTCCCAAAGCTATGCTCCACACCACTGAAATAGCATTGCAGAAAATAGCATATTGAACCATGCAAAGGTATGGATCAATGAAGTCATTAGCAAAGTGACCTTATGGGTAGGAGAGACAATGCAGAATGGAAGCTCAAGAGCCCTCTTTAAGGGCAGGCTGTACAGTAATGACTGGTAATGCAGAGAGCAGCGACATATTAAGGAGGCCTTTTACAGCAACACTCCCCCTATAACCGAATTTCCAGGAACAAAATAACTTCTCTCTCTCTTTCCTGCCAAGCTTTGTTGGATCTGTCACACTGGCAATGTTAAGAGCCTGGTTCAGCACCCTGTTGCTGTCACCGTGGGTGCTGGTCCCCTTTCACAGGCACGGCTGTCCCCTGCCCCTGCCTCCTGCTAAGCTCAGGGTGGGCACTGGCTAAGTTCCCCTTAGGGGACAGGCAGAAAAAGACAAACAGCAACTTTTCAGAGAGGACCTGCCACAATGAAGCTGTGAGACTTTATGATTAAGCTGCAAACTGCCCCCTGTAGCATCGCTTGGCTGGCTAATATCTTGCATAATAAATGGAGTGAGCACATAAAGATTTACCAGTTTGAGCATTTCTGTCCCTATTATGAATTCACCAAGTGAAGTGAAGTAGGCACCAAGTCTCCACGAGGCAAAGTAAATAAAATAAAAGGAAAATCTAATTTTCTCTAGATTCCTACAAGCCTTTAGGAGGACAAGAGGATTGCAATAGATATTTGTTTTCCTGTAGATTTCCACTCATTCTTTTGTTGCCTCGTATCACCTCTGCATACTCAGTGCCTGTTTATTTCCTCCCCATTCCATAAAAGGAGGGAAATAAATTGGGGGAGTCTAATTACTGAAATTTAATTAAAACAATTTAAAAATTACTTAATCAATTTTCTAACAAGACATCTTTTTGATAACAGCTGTAGACAGGCAATTTATTAGTTACTGAAGCCAACCTTGTTTTTTAATATAAACAGACTAATTAATCAGTGGTTAGCTCTCATAATGACCAGCTCTAGCATGTAATTATTGCTGCTGTCATGAAGCATAATAGCTTATTTCCCAGGGTTATTATGCAAATTGCCAACATTGACCACTCTCTATGAAGTTTAAAGTGCTTTCCGTGATTATCTCTCATTTCCACATTCTCAGGACATTCTGGAACACATGTTTTTTCTGGTGTGAAAAGTTTTATGCAGCTTTTCAGTTCAGTAGCACATATCTGGGCATGCTGGAGAGAAACATCCCAGTTCTTCCAGGTTTTAATTGCTGGAGGGGAACAGAAGAAGAAAAAAATGTTTATTTCCCACATTAGAGACCTGCTCTGTGCACACCTTTTTGTATGGGCCTGTGGAAAGAAAGAACCAAGCTCTCCAACAGGCTGAAGATGGAGGTATTTAACTAATTTTGGAGGTGAAGTCCTGTACATCCACTGAGGTGAGGCAGACCCCTGTGGTGGAGAGCCAAGAGCTCTCCACAGTTCAGCAGAAGGCAGAAGTCTAAATGCAGGCACATGGGAATAAAAGCTCAATATAAGACTAGCAGCAGAAAGCACGAAACCTCATGGAGTACCCAGAGCTCACAGACAGTGGACTAAGAGCTGCTTGGGGTTAGAAGAAGGGGACAAGAAAATATCACAGAGATGACCTAGTCCTGACCTTGGCATTCAAAGGCTTTGGGGCAATGACCGAGATAAGGGTAATACATGGAATGAGAGCACTCAAAAGGAGGTACGGGCATTGAGTAAGGCATAAAAGTCTCTGAGATGAATATGGATATCAGGAACATGTATCTGTAGACATGGCAAGTACGCATGGACAGGTAGGTGGAGAGATGTGTGCCTACAGCCAGCCTATAAATCATCTCCCGACCCCTCCTTCTGCTCACCCCATGGTAATTGCCCCTCAGTACTGACCAGTGCAGGCATAGGGACCCTGGGGCTGCCCCTTCTGCTTCCCCATCATTACCCAGCCCTCTGCACATTGCAGAATTAAAGATTATTTTTAACAGATCTAATAAACCTGTAATTTCCAGCAACAGATGCCAAATTTTATCATCTCACTGGAGTTGGCAATAAAGAGGTTCACACAAAGACAGCAGGAAGGAAAGCAGAGTGAGCAGACAGGCTGTTAGAGAGGACACAAGTGTGAGGCAGTTGCAGGCAGCAGTCAGTAAGGCAGTAAAAGCTAATAAAACCTTGATGTACAAACCACACTAATCAAAGAACAGGTATTGCATTTGTAGCTCCCATTTCCTCGGCCTTCACACAGCAGCTGGTGGCAATAGCGTGCTTATTTTTGTAGATAAACAGATCCCAAGTGAGCTGTACCTGAGCATCTCTGTCAGCCCACTGCTGTGCAACAACCCTTCAAAATCCCTAAAATGAAGCCATGAACTTTCATGAATTTTCTCACATCCAGCTCAGGGCTCAGGGCTGGCTTTGAAGGTCTGAGTCAGCACCAGGGCAGGAAAGGAAGGAGGAAGGGAGAGAGAGCAAGAGAGGGAGAGGTGGCCTTTTTCCAGGGCCCATTTCTGGCCTGTTAGACCATCCATGTTAACTTTGGGAATGTGAAGGGACAACTGGAAGGAAGGAGTTGCTGCAGTGGACCTGGACTAGACATGGATCTATATTTCTGCCTGCCATGGCCACCCCTGTCCAATTCTTTGGATTCTTTGATTTGGGAAGGCACCCAGTCCCCTTTCCCCATCACAAAAATCCTTCAACATCCACAGCCTGCTGTGGGGCTGGATCACAACTGGGAAAAAATGAGACTGTTCCCTTAGAGGAAGCATTACACATGCTTGTCCGGGTCATGTCTAGGATTGAACCAATTTTGAGAATTTAGCACTGTTCCACTGCAGGTGAAGGCAGAATAAGCCCTGGGCATTATTTTTGTCAAAGAAATAGTTTCTTTGTGGCTCATCATCCCGAGCTGGGTTAACCCAGCTGCCACTTAACTCAAGCACCAAACCCAGAAGGAAGCAGAAGTGCAGCTTTGCCTGCTGAGAGCACGCTGCGGAGGCAGTTGTTTTTGTCCTGGCTGCTCAGACCACAATAAGTTAAAGTATGACCTGACAGCCTGTGCATTTACTGCCAGGGCTGCAAGATTGCATGGACTGTAAACAGGCTTCAAACGTGCCAGTAAGTACTCTTTTGCTGGGGAAGGACAAACAGACCTTTCGTCAGGGTCTGAGTCTGCCCTCATGCTGTCACTGGAGACAACAGGAAGGATTTTGCTGGCATCAGTGGCTTTTAGCAGGTGTAAAAGCAGCCTCCTTCTGCAAGGGCAGACCCAGGCTCCAACAGCGATGGGTCAGACACCTGAATGTTGTACGTCCCATGCACCAGGGAGTAGCTGAGATATGTGGCCTGTGTGCCACTGTGTCTGGAGAAACGAGAAGGCAGCCTGCCTGACTGCAAGGCAGGCCAGCAGGAGGTGTGCTCAGCTGGCTGAACATTGCCCTGCATGTGTATTTCTCACTTATCTCAAAGGTTTTATGACTCAGAAGTTTGTTTTCATGGGTTGCAAAAAGGGAAATTATTGCATTATTTCTTGTTTGTGTATCACAGTGTGTGTCCAGGAGCACAGATGCTCTTACAGTTCTTGATACCAACAGAGCAGAGATTAGTTTGGTCCAAACCATTACATTTTTACCAAGCATCAGGGGGTACTACCCTCCCCCCCAGGAGCTGGCAGAAGCGAGCGGTTTGGTAACTGAAGTTACATCTCCCATCAGAAAGTGCATGGAATTAGGGCAGCCATATATTTCCTCCAATTTGGCATTGAACTGGAGGCATAGAACAAGCGTAATTTCCACATCAGGCTGGAGATGTAATAGGAAAGCCATCTAACAGGTGAAAAATGAAATGGCCCCTGACATGGGCAGTTACTCCCTCCTGCCTGTCACAGCTTTCCCCGCTGCTCCCTGAAGTCTCTGTGCAATATAAACTGTGCTCATTTCACAAGCTCACTGCAGGCTAAACAGCTGTTAATCGCCCTTGACTGCGCTGCTGTAATCATCTGCAAGCACTCGGCTCCTGCGAGGAATATCTCCACACTGCTGCTGGAAGGCAGCACTGGAATACATGTTGTACTACCCAGACTACTGGTAGTCCAGGCTGGGCTGCAAACCCTGATGCTGCAGCAGCACAGACTTCACTGTGGGCTGTCAAAGCTTGCTGGCAGTCTGGGTACCCCCTGCACTTTCCTGGCCATGACCACCTCGGCTGTGTCTGTGCACGACACGGCTGCGCCTCCTGCCAGGGGGGTGCACGTGTCTGAGACAGCAAACACTTGGCACTTGGAGTGGGACCAAGTTTTTGATTCACATTTTGATGGTCCGTGTTGCTAGCAGACCCTTGGAATTTGGTGAGGATGGAGCATGCCCACCACTGCCACGGCCTGGCCTCACTGCCTGGGAGCTGATGCAGTGGGGTCCTGGCTGCACGATGAGCCTGGGTGTGGGCAGGGTGGAGATGGATGGTGTGTGTGCTGGATGGGGAAGCAGATGGGTGACAAGCACAAGTTGCCAGAGCTTGGTAGTAAAAGCCTTGTTCAATAAGTGCACTGTTTGTTACTTTCTTCCTGAAAGAACAGCCACTTCTTTGCTTTTGCTGTGTCTTCCCTTCGGGGTCCAGCATCACAGGCATGACTTGATGATTCCCCAGTCCTGGGGAAGCCCTCCTCTTTCTACATTGGACCACTCTCAGATGCACCTCAACACCACCAGGGATGTCTTTCCACAGTCCTAAAATCATTTAAATGAGTTTCATTAGCAAAAGAGGATCTGCTTTGAAAGAGATGTTTTTCTTTAATGCATGTTCCTCTTTGTGGTTACCCTATCTCAACACCCCAGTCTTGGTTTTTTAGTATTTAACTGAAATCCAAGTGAGTTTCCCCTCCTCTTGTTTTCTCTCCCTGTATGCTATATTTCCTCCTGTGGATATCAACCTGCATTGAGTGAATGTAATCTCTTTTTTTAATACCTGGTATCTTCAGTGTTTGCTGTTTTGATTACATTAGCCCCTACCTAGCTCACTGTATACCTACTGTATAAGCAAGGGTCCAGGAACTTTGTTAATTTTCAAAACAAAACACATCTTTAGGCCTAGGTCTGTATGACTGATGAGCTACACAGTGTTGTGACTGTGGCTTGATTAGACCTTAACATTTAAAATAATTGAATCTGCTTTAAGTGGTGCTTACACATATTTTTTTCTGCTTAGTCCTCAGTCACCATGAGGAGACGTGGTGGAGCTTGATTAAAAGAAAAGGATTTCAAAATAATGTTCCTATACATGGGCACCCAAACTGCATTTGAAATGTTTAGATATGCACGTCTGCTTTGCCTTCATGCTAATCAGTCACAGAGGTGAACTGGCCCATTTTCTGTTAGCTAACCAATTAGGCAACACAGTCAAATATTGGGCAAGATAGCTGTCTGTCACATTCGAGAAATAGATTTAAGAGTTAATGGTCTGTTCCTAGAAATGTTAAGAGCAAAAAATTGGCCTAAATGTGTAGAATCAATTATTTACTGTGCACAATTCTCACGAGTTTTTCTCATTCAAAACACAAGGTAGTTAAACACATGCCATTATCTCCACTTTTCTAGATTCATAGATCTTAAGGCCAAGGGGTTAATTAAGATCATCTAGCTTGACCTGTAGCTTAATGCAGGCTAAAAACTCTGTTCTAATTATTTCTGCATGGAGACCATAATTTTTGCTTGAGCAACAGCACATCTTTTAAAAAGACAGCTAATTATGGTTTGAAAGCATCATGTGTTACAGAATCCAGTACATCCCTTTAAGCTGTTTGGATAATTACCCTGGTTGCTAACATTTTTTTCTTGTTTCTAGTCTTTTAGCTTTCAGCCATGGAATCTTATTATGCCTTTACATCACCAGATTACAGACCCATCTGCCATCAGAAATCCCTTTCATAATGGTTTGTAAGTCAGGATCAAGTCACCTTTTGTCTTCTCTCGAATAAGCTAAAAGCACTCAGCTTTGTTCGTCTTTTACTATAAAGCCTGGTTGTCCCATCTTGGATTATTCTTGCAGCTTCCACCTGAACCTTTTCTGGTTTTAGTTTTTATTAAGCAGGCACAAAATTTCCCTAGAATTGCCAAAACCCATAGCTGGCAATTCCCTGTCTGGGGGACTGCATTCAGCCTCATATAGCTCTGAATTAGTCATTAACTCAGACAGAAGGGTGCATTGGGCACAGAGCTGAAACTTGCTTTGTTCTGGAGTGCACTGATGGTGGCTTGAGTGTCCCTACTACATTCATAGTAGCTAAAATCCAAGTCAGTAGCATAGAAAACTTAGTAGTTTAAAACCCCAGTTTCCTGATGTCATAAATATTTAAAAGACAAGTAATCCTATAGAAATAACTTGAAATGCAAGACATCACAGTAGTTTTGTTTCCCTGCAGCTCAAAATGAGTAAAGAAGAGGTAGAAAAATTCAGAGAAGAAGTAGAAAAGTTCAGAGCAGGACAAGAAGAATGATCACAGATATAGTGAAAATACTTTCATTCATGGAGTGATTAAATAGACTAGACTTTGTCAGCTTGGAAAAGAGTTGATTGAGGAGGGGAGGTGGCAGAATGCCACTGAAAATGAGGCAGAAAAGGTGAGCAGCAATGACTGAGTGCAATAATGAGGGAGGCATTGAATGAAAAGGCAGAGTGAACAAAAAGAGTCTCTTTATCTGTCCCCTCACACACTTGGATGTTTCCTGTCATACAGCCTATGTGGCTGGTAAAAGTCTATGTATATTCCAGAAGCAACCAGGCAAAAGAAGAGAAGAAAGATCCAGTAAAGGCCTCCAATGCCAGCTTGGGAGGACATGTAGGGCCTGGAGGAGTTGCAGGGGAGGTACAGGGAGGTGAGACCTGTGTTTGTGCTGCTTGGTTGTTTGTATTCCAGGCAAGCTGCTGGAGAGTCACTTTGGAGGGCCTTTGATTGCACTCTTTCCAGCTGTTCTCGTGGTCTTAAAATGGGAAGTGTAATTGGGAATTTTATACAGTCACTTTCTGCATGCCCCAAAGCCACGCAGCTGCCCAAGAGAAAAAATGTTGCTTTGGTGAGAAGAACCAGACTGGCTTGAAATAGGCAAATGTAGCTGAATACAAATGCAGACACCCACAGGGGGAAAGGAGATAGTAAAGAATATAAATTAGAAGGATGGAAAACCAGAAAAAGTCTTAATGAAGTGACAGGACACCAAGAAAAAACCTAAGGCAAGAGGGCCACTGGCAATAAAAGAAAGGTTTGAGTGTGTCTGGCAATACAAAAAAATTTCTAACAATGATTCTAGTCTATAAAAACATGTTTCTAATGTAGAAATGTCAAATAGTTTCAATATATCTTGTTGTTCCAAGAGGTTTTTGAAAAGTTTGCATGAAGGATTCACAGAGGGTGAAGATGAAATCTGTTCCCTTCCAACAGTAACTTGGCATTATGCAGAGCTAATAAGCCGGCTGTTTTTAACCAGTAGGTCTGGATGCAGCAAGAACTTTAAAGAGCTGCATGAGGAGATGTGTGGGCTATTAAAGTTGGTAAATCATGGGAATGCTAGAAAGGCTTGCCTGGAGGAAAAGAAGATTCAGATATTGGTAATTATAGACATACCAGCCTGACATAGACAGTGAGCTGGAGCAAAATAGTGCAATCTTGTTAACAACAAGGCAAAAAAGAAAAGAACTGCACTTAACAGTAATCAGTTCAGGCTTAAAGGAAACAAATTGTTCAACACCATCATGGTACCACATCTATTTGTTTGGTGGCAGAGTTGTTCATATTTGTCTAAGGTATTTGATATTGTAATGTATTTTTTTAAATGACAATTATTCCAAATAACAAGTCATATTAAAAATATGGTAGCATGCCATATGGTAACATGCAGGTCTAAAACCTGCTGTTGAGTATAGGGCTATATTCATTAGGAAGCTCTTGGCTTTCTTGACCTGTGCTACCTAACCCTTGGCTGTATGAATGTCTTAAAAGCAAATCTACAATAATTATTGAAGGCTGGGGAGAGAGGGAAATGGAGACAAACCATTGAGACAAATACTTCTTACAATGGGAGCCTGCAGATACTGTGTGCTCTAGTACAGCCAAAAGTGAAGTGGTTCTTGTAGGGAGAACACGTGTAGGTTGCACTTCCAGAAAGGAGGATGCTGCTTTGAGTAACAGCAACCCCAGAAGAGACTTGACCACAGCCTTCATAGCTACACCAAGAACAGAAATCTGATCCTGGAGGGCTCCTTATCCTACAAGATCCAACTGTTTGAGCTGCAGCTACAGAGGTCCATTTTGAGCTAAGATCCACTGTTTTTAACACTAGGATCTCCTAGCCATCTAACTACTTCCTAAGATTTCTTGCAGACTTTTTGTTGCCATAGAAGCATATAAAGCTCTTTTATACAGGAGGTCATTCCAGAAAAGCAATTTTCACTTTATTCAGTAAATGGACTTCTAAAAATTTCCATGTGCCTTCTCTTTTTGTGCTCTTTTACAGACCTTCCAGAATTAGCTCATGGACCTCAGGAGGCCAAACTGTCCCATCAACCCCTTCTGAGCACAAACACATTTCCATGAGTGTCTGAAATGGGCACAGTATTTCTGTGAGAGTTTCACTGGATTTATTCAAAGGATTCCTCCGTCTCCTTGATATTTTCTCATGTCCCCTGCATAACCATACTGTTGCATAGGATGTTAAGCTGTGTTCTCAGGCTGATTATCCTCATCCTTTTCAGTGTCCTGCTGTCCAGCTTTTATGCATCACTCCGTTCTTTCTTCCTACAGACAAGATCTGGCTCCTACGTTATGAACTCCCTGCACTGTCATGTATAAACGAGTTGCCTCCTTCACTACTTCATACTCCCTTCATTTTAGGCTCAGCCAGAACATTATCATTGATGATTTTAATAATTTATTTCAGAAAACAGTATTAAATGCAGCTAGCTTGCAAACTGATGGTAAGCAGAGATCTTTATTGCCCAGCCTAATTCCTTACCATCTACAAGGACTCTTTGACTTTGAAGGGAGATGGATTCAGATTTGACCAAGCAAGTTATGTTAGGATTAGGATGGTAATTTTGTACTTAGCTTGTTTTTTCTGCTTGGACTGCTAGACAACATGTCTGCCTCAGTTATTTCTAAAACAGCAATGAGGGACAAAGCCAGGATTCAATTGAGTCAAAGAATGAAAGGCAGAAGAAATGTTCTTCAGTGGTGCAGGACTGTTTCTTTCTGCAGAGGCACACAAAGTGCCTGTTTGTTGTGTATGCAATTGCCAAGCTGAGAAGTTATAGACAATATTGATTTGGGCTCCCAGCTCTTTGGAAGCAGGCACTGGGTGGAAGCCAAGAAGGCTGAAGTTTAAATGCGAAGCTGTTTGGGCTCAATGAGCCATTCTTTGAGAGAGGGGACCCTTCTTTTCAGTGTTTGCACCTGTGTGTGTTGTGTGTGTGTGTGCATAAGGAGCTAACAGGAGGCAGCATTGTCCAGACACCACAGCAGGGAAACCAAGGGAAGGATACTCCCCACTAGTTCATGGTTCCAAACTCTCTTGCTGGGTTGGCAGGCAGTCCATGTGAACTCTCTTCTAGCCTACATTTAAGTGCTCCGAAAAGGGGATGACATGATGCATAACATGTGGAGGGTGGTTGGAGTGGTCTAAATCAAAGTCAAAAATAAACAAGTGTGACATTTCATGATGAAATTTCACAAATCCTTTTTCTGACTTTTGATGGATATTACCTTCTCATATAGTTTCATGACTGTGTAAACCACAAACCTTCTTTCATCAGCTGTGAGATGATTTAATCCAAATTGATATGGTTTTTACTTTTTCAGGTAAGCCTTACAAGATAACACAACAAGATAACACAACAATAGTTTGATGGTGGCTTCACACAGGTAAGAAGAAATATAACTTTACCAGTCCTTCTGGGCAGAGTGTTTGGACTAGGTGTGGAAGGCGAAGTCTCCTTACCTACAGTTTTCTGCCATTTGAAATGTTTCTGTCATGTTCTCTTTCTGATGTGGGCAGCTTGATGACAGAGAAGGCATTTCTCAATCACAAAACTGGTTGGAAAGTGCAAATTTGAATTGTCTTTTCTGCTTTTATAAACAATACCATTCATATGACAACATTTACATAGCTTATGACTCAATCTGGTTTTTATGGCCTGTAAATGTGGAAAACGTGTGCCAAAGGACAAAAGCATTCCCAGAGATCGATATAATACAAACAGCCCTGCACAGCCACACAGCCAGCCTGCAAGAAAAATGTGATAGTTGACAAATTCTTTGCTCCCCACAGTACTCTGGGCTCTTGGCTAACCTCAAGCATACATCAGTTAAAGTCTATGTGGATGGCAGGATTTTGCTCACATCGGCATTGTCTGACCTCTCCATTTCTGTTGCATATCTGTGTCACCTCCTGATTGCTCTCTCTGTAAAATAATCCTCCTTAAATTATTTAGATACATATTCTGCCTTCCCCTTGGCTGCTGTTCTAATTCTGGTGAGTGAAATGACCTCAATTAGAAATTCTTGCTAAAACAGACAACATCACTGAGAGGGTTGCAGTTTGTCTTGTCCCTTCTTGCTTTTCTTAAAGGCCCATTTTGTATGTGTTTGCTTGTCTGCAACTCATTAGCTCTTGTCATTACTTTCCCTTAAAACAAAACCAACTAGAAGATAATTATTCAGTTTGCAAAAAGGAATTAAAAAATGCCATAATTAAGGTTACAGTTTTCCTTTTATATCCTTGAGGGGATACTATGTTCCCTAATTATATAATCATACAAACCCAAGCGCCATACACACATATGTGTATGTTTTATATCAGCGGGGGGTTTTTTATTATTTCATTAGAAGTGCTTCCAATTTGTGGCAGCAAAAGCAAGGCTGGTGTGTTAGCTGTTAATTTGTAACTCAGAGCCTTTTATTGTTGCTCATGTTACTATACTAATTAAGACATACAGTATTGAATGTCTCTTAACAACTCTGTTTTAGTGTCACTTCCAAATATGTTTTGCACATTATTCTTATGTCAAAATCAGTAATACCATGGTTCCAAAAGTAGCTGTTTTTTGATAGAGAGAAGACTTCAATTTATCAATTCTTGAAAAAAAAATTGTATTTCACTTCAACATGCACTTAATTATGAATATTTTTTTTCTTAGAAATGATCTGGAACTTGCTCTGAAATTAAATTCTGTAGCCCACCAAAAATTTTATCACATTTTTACCTTTTAATTCACCCATCTGAAACTTCTGGTGCTTCTTCGTTCATTCGCTCTTCATTACCCGTGAGAAAATCAGGACTGATAACATTGAACTCTGACCTCTGCATGGGCCAGGGGTCTCCTTCAGGTCAGGCTTTCCAAGGTCACCCCCTGGCTGTCACATCCATGTGATCTGAAGTTTACTGAAAATATGCTTCAATTTTTTTACCTCATCTTTCCAAAAGAAAGGTGCTTTGTGGAGAAAACCCACATCTGTCTGACATGATTTGCCTTTCAAAAAACTCTCCTGACTCATGATTTATAAATAATTCTCTCAGAATGAACAGTTTATGGCCCAACTGTTTGATCCCTAATCTCCAATATTAGCTGTGAATTAACTCATACTTGCCTGGTAATTTTTGTCTGTATCCTACATGAGAAGCTCTTTTGCAGTCTTTCATTAATCTCAGTAGTCTCTGATTTGGACTCAGTATCCACACATGTCTCCACAGGTTTGTTGTTAACTAATTCAGAGACTGTGAAAACATTCATTTGGCTTTTAAAAATATTTTTATTTTTATTTTTATTTTTATTTTTATTTTTATTTTTATTTTTATTTTTATTTTTATTTTTATTTTTATTTGTATTTGTATTTGTATTTGTATTTGTATTTGTATTTGTATTTGTATTTGTATTTGTATTTGTATTTGTATTTGTATTTTTATTTTTATTTTTATTTTTATTTTTATTTTTATTTTTATTTTTATTTTTATTTTTATTTTTATTTTTATTTTTTTTAATTATTATTATTTTTCCCTCAAGAGCTCTGTTTCTTTACCTTTTTTTTTTTTTTTTCTGTTTTCATTCCTCCACTATGCTGATGACATTTCCTTTCTTTAATAATGACATTTACTTTCTCTAAATATTTATATACTTTCTTCCTGGTTGCATTTTTCCCCTTTTTCTTGTCATGTTCTAATGTTACTCATGTTTCTTCCCATAAACTCTGAAGATTGCTGTGCTGTTATTTTTTTTTGGTACCCACAGTTAGACCATCATTTCTTTACTGGAATTCTGGAAGTATGGCCAAATTCCACCCTGATAGCATTTGTTGGATTTGGCAGAGGAAAACCAAACAAGCCACATCCGGTAATGGATTCGTATGTAGATAGATTGCAAAATCAATCTTATATTTACTTCAAATATTTACTGACGTCAAAAGACACCTTTCCTTTTCCTCCTGCCTCTTCCCCCTCCTTTTCCCCCTACATTTTTTTCTACCACACATCACCATATGCTGTGTCCTGGACAGTGTCATGGGGCAACATCTCCTGGCATCTGATTCCAGTCACCCTCTTGCTCCTAACACCAAACACTTCTGGCACTCATGTTGAAGGCTGCTGGATGAGCAAGAAGGACTGCTGTCTTCCCCTTGAGCCACTGGGTAGGAGCAGGAAAAAGAGAGTGGACTGAGCACAGTGCAATTTTTTTCTGCACCATCTGGTATCTCAATCAAAATCTTACAAATGTATAATTTAATGGGAAAAGGGGGTTAGTTAAAAAATGTGGTTGAGGTAAAATCCAGGAAAATGAAAAGTATTTGAGGAAATAGGAGAAGAGCTCCACTTCAGACTCAGCTGAATGAACATGACCTTGCTCTACTTTGTAAAACACTATTTCTGATTTTTCATAATTTCTAGCAAATACACAGGAAGGGTGTTGACAGGAGAAGAGATTTATCATGGCAAATTATAGTCTGTGGCCAAAGTAAGGGTAGCCTTTCTCACTGACCACAGCCTTGGAAAGACATTTGAGATGATACGAACCCAGCTGTCTGCAGCCTGTTGGATATAATAATTGGAGAGGTACTTGATAGGTTTTTTAATCTGTGTGAATTTATTATGTAGGTAAGTGTAGAGACTCCACACCTGGCTGTGTGCACCAGTATGCAGTGTTTTGCTGTCTCTGCTGCCAGTTACTATGGCTTGTAAATCTTCTCACTGGCAACAGCACTATCATTCAGTTTTGACCAGCTGTGTGAGAGCAGAAGAGGCAAAATAACCAGGCTGCTTACACCTACTGCCGCTTTTGGTTTATTTATCTTTTTATCTCTTTGGTTAGCAATAGTGCTTTGATACTCTCACTGTGGACTGAAGCCCCACTGTGCTACATGCTGTGTAAGGAAAAAATGAAAAAAAGTCCTTGCCCTAAATGATTTACTTTTTCAAGATAAAAACCCACCCAGACAGCAGAGTGAGGTAAAGGAACGATAGACATCATAGCAATAGTAACACACCAGGATTGTAGGCAAGGGATGTGGGTCTCTGCAGCACTATCCCTACAGAAGGATAATGATTGCTTTAGCCAGGGAAATGGATGTTGCACCAACAGAGATGTGAGATGACGAGGAACAGGGTAAGATTCTTGCTGGGCAATTGCATCATATTATGTAAAATATGTGACTCAGAAAGAAAAAACTGTGGAACTAAGTGGAGAGCCTTGGAGCCCCAAACACGAAGGAAGGGCAGAGAAGACTTCCCATTGGAAAAGATAGGAAAGAAATGCAGCAGTTATCTGCACTGAGAGTGATGGACCAGCCAAGATAAAGAATAAGGAGTAAACTGGAGTCTTGCAGTCTGATTTAGAATGGTCGTTAAGACTTGCCTGTAAATCCCTTGCCAAATCGTGTCCCTAATGATATCTGAACAGCTAAAATATATCATTTCCATGTCCTCAATTCCTATGTGTAAAGCAGAAAAGGCTATTCACAGGCAGGTAGAATAAGCAGATGTGCAGAGAAAGCAGCATCCCTGACTGAGAGCTGTAACTGCTCAGGAAAGTGGAAAAG
This sequence comes from Trochalopteron elliotii, assembly GCA_024734555.1. NCBI lineage: Eukaryota > Metazoa > Chordata > Aves > Passeriformes > Leiothrichidae > Trochalopteron > Trochalopteron elliotii. The sequence continues at coordinate 4,840,625 of JANPWX010000097.1, read as the reverse complement.
GAGGCATTAGAGGCTGCTCACACCTCAGCTACCCAATGCAGGAAGAAGAGAGCTGCAGGGAGCTCTTGTAGAAGCCAAGAGCAGTGGCAGCAATTGAAAAAGGAAGCTTGGGGAGTCCAGGAATGATTCTGAGGTCACCAAAAGCACAAAGAAGGGGAAACATGGGGAAAACAATTGAAATGCCAATAATACAATTGGCAAGAGAGATGATAAAATCCACCAAGAGATCAAGAGCATCAGGACAAGGAGGGAGAGGAAAACAAATAAATATCAAGATCATGTCCACACATCCCTGTGTGTTTGTAGACAGTAGCCCCTTGTTCCTGTGCTGTGTCCAACAATACTGCTTCACTGTCTTCTCCAAAGAGGCTGGACAGAGAAGATGGTGAACAAAAATGTTGTCCAGAAACCATAGAGCTGGTATCCAGTGAAAGGATTAGTTCTGCTGTGATCTCTTTCCTCTGCACAGCACCCACCTCTGCCCCAAAGTGAACACCTGAAACAGGCCATTTTCTAACCATCAGGCTTTTTAAAACTCCTCCTACATTTTCTGCTTATGGCTTGTGACACAGTCCTGTTTATGTTCATATTCACTTTGGTTCATTTCTCTGCTTCTTCATGTTTGGATTTACACCTCTGCTTTGTGGTGTGTGAGATGGGGAGAGCCTTTGCATAATATATGGCAGGTGATGTTTATTAAAAAAAAGGAGGGAGAAAACAGAGAAGCGAATGATTTGGTAGAGCAACTCAATAAGCTAAAACATATTTTACAAAAAAACCCACCAGCAATCGTGTAGTATAATATCACACGCTGAGCAAAATTCATGGCTATGCATGAGTTAGTGCAGTGCCTTGGCAGATAAAAAGATTAATGAAATCTTCCCTTTCTGCTCACAGAAAAAACAGTTCTCACAGACTCCCTTAAATCACTTGTCATTGCCAAACTCCCGTTTTCCTTTTCCATGAACTCAAAAGCCAGGGATGAAAAGGCATAGAGAAATTTTGCCAACATCCAGCTCCTTTTTTTTCTGGCATCAACATTTAATTATCTCTGCAGGCATGTGGCAGGCAAGTCTGTTGCCATACATTTTTTATACACAGAATATGAAATTTTGTGTGGTGACTAGAAGGTGGTACCTGATGTGGGATGAGGAGATTAATTGGCTTTAAAATGATTGTCTGTGTATCAGCAAAATATGTAAAGCACTTTACATATGAATTTAGAAAATCTATCTCACAGTGAGAACTAAACATCTCAATCTCCAGCTCTGCATGGATTTACATAGTCACCCAGCTTAACCTGCCCATGCTGCTTCAGGGGACTTGGAAACCACTGGACTTGATCCAGTAAGTCCCATATAGATATTTAGAGACAACTGAGGTGCCCTTGGATAATGTGCCACTGCTGCAGCTGGTGACCTGGAGTGGTGGCTCCACCTAACCATGTCTTAGGAACTGGAGGACCCCTCTGGCAGCACCAGAGAAAACCTGGTCCCCAGGTGGCTTTGGGAGTGGGCCAAGTGACAGCCAGCAGACACTGAGCTGGATAATAGGGTGAGGATTTTCCCTGGCACTGCTTTCCTTTCCAGGACATTTTGTTAACACCCAGAACAGTGATGGAGAGGACTGAAAAGTGAACTTAAAATTCATTATTTTCCCTCAGACAGGACTCAGCTGCAGCCTGGACAGCTGTTCTGTCTGCATTCTTGCTGGTTATATTTTTCTAAGGTGGTCATTATTTTAGGTGCTGAGTTGTTCAAACCCTGTCCTCCTTCACAGCTGCCCTTTTAGCAGCTCTATGGATTGCCAATTGATTTTCCTTTACTTTTTACCTTATGTGAGAATAAAAATTGGACCGTCGAAGGGTTCATTTCCATATTTACAAGACAGATGCATGCTGGCAGGAGTAGCTACACACATTATCCAGTCTTCCTTGTGGACTTTCTATCCCTCTTTCTAGACTCTGCTCATGGTCTCTGCACTGTCATGCCTTTCACCTGCTGAAAAGTCTCCTCTTGGGAGGCTTGGTGTGTCTTCCCAGATGATCTGGCTGATGAGTGAGTCTGTTACCAGCACAGAGCAACATATGCAGTTATTGTGAATGTCACACAGAGACAAATAGTATACTTTTGAAAAAAACAACCTCAAAAAACCAAGAAGGGACTCTTTAGTATTTTTTTGTTTGGTTGTCTTTTTAGTTTTGGATTTTGATTAAAAAAAAAATCATTGTGCTTTATTTGAACGCCCCCCTACTGCTAGTCCTTTTATTTATCTATTTTCATTCTCCCTTTGGAGGGAGTAAGTGTGAAAGAAAAGATGTAAAAATGTAAAATGATGGATTTTTCCCTCATGGAACAAACCAGAGCTGAATATTTTTAACCAATTTCCCTAACTCACATGGCTCTTTGCATCAGCAAAGAGTGTAAAAACACTTAACAAGCTCTTGCCTAGAAAAACAGAGCAGTGAGCCCAAACTTTCCAGCTTGGTGGGTCATGATGTCATTCCAGCGTCAGGGTGGGCTGGATGTCAGACCCATTTCTCTTCTATCTGACTTGATTTCTTGCCCATGCACCATACAGTCCAGAGCTGTAAATCCCAACCCCTTGTCAGTGCATTGGACAGCACAAGTCATTGGCTGCTGCTTGGGGACAGGAAGCAGTCCCCAACCCTGGCAATCTGCAAGGGCAGGTGATACAAACATCTGTCAGGAGGGCTGCAGGTTTAATGTATAACAAGGTTTGATGGCTCACAGAGTCCCTCCAACCATATGGTTGTGGATGCTGCCCATGATGGTCTTGTAATTTCTGGGGAGCTCCCAGGAGGTGGCCATCACCAGGGCAATTCTGCTGCCTGATCTCCACCACCCTTTTTCTGAGAAATGCCTTCAAAGCAGGCAGACAGAAATGCAGTATCTGCTGTAGCTGCCCTGACAGCTGCTGGGACAACTCCAGCTCAGTCACTCCCAAGAGAAAAGGTACCAGGGGCAGGCTGTGGACCAGATAAATAGTCCTGGTGGTCTGCATTTGCTCTATATATGAGCTGAGTTTGGTATTCCAGATGCGGATGCCTCAGGACCTCTCCAGGTGACACACTAAGGTGCAAGTAAGAGCAATGCAGAAAAATATAAGTGGAAAAGACCCACAACAGAGAGACATTTGGAGGAAGACCAAATGGTGGACCTTGAGATTTTCATGCTGTTATCCTAAGGAGTTGAAGAGGTAGTGAGAAAGCTGCTCAAGAGGCTGGAGGAGACAAGACAGATGGCATCAAATTGGAGTGGGAAGCAGCATCCCAGGGTGCTTCTGAAAAAGCAGCAAGGGAAAGCATTGAGGAGGAATGGGGCAGAGGTACAGGGAAAGGCAGAGCCAATGGGAGCCACAAGGAGCTTTGGGATGTGATATTGGAAAGAAAGAAAGGTGGTGCACAAGGACCAGGACTAGAGAGGCAAGAAAGGAAAGACTGAAAAGCTAGGAAAGGAGTTTATCCATTATACTGGTTTATACTTGTGATGGTTCAGGAAAGGATTATGGTTACCCTGTGAAATGAGGGTGAAGTGACAGTGATACCCCAGCAAGCGTGTGGCTCAGTATGAAATCACAAGCTGTGTCTGGCTGTTAATCACTCTGAGACACATCTGGCTAGGATTAGTATGCGCATGACCAGTGCAGCTCCATTAGTTGTACCATCGGGGTGGGTGAGAAAGTGGGCTGGCAGTGGCTGCAATGCAGGGAGATTCAGGGATAGAGACTGAAACGAGTAACTTGAAGCAGGGTCCTTGCTCCAAAGCAGTTCTTTGAAGGACCCCTCTGCCCTGCATGGACCACAGGGGCAGGCCAGGGAGACTCATCTCCTGCCTCCAGCACCCTCTGCCAGCAACAAGTCCCTGGCAATGGGGAGAGCAGGCAGGTGGGTTGCCCCACACCACCCCTTGCCATCCCCCCTGCCTTGGTCATTGATGCCCTCGCCCCATCAGCACAAGTGACTGAAGTCTTGGTCCTCTCACAGCTTTATTCAGCCACGTGGTTTGCAGAGAAAGGGCAACACAAGTGTCATGAGCAGGTCTGTTGACCTCAGCCTGGTCCAAGCAGTACTCAAACTTGCAGGGTGTTTGGCGAGTGTTGTGATAGCTGTTAAATGGTTCCCATGTGCTATTCATGTTCATATTGTTCTTCTGACAGGTGATACCTTTTTTCCATTGAAATGGTATCCTCTTGTTGGCAGGCTGTGTGTCAGCAAGGAGGAGACCTGGCCTGCTCCAGTTGATTCTGTAATTGCCAGCTAACTGCTGATAGAAAGCTTTTGGGAAGCTTCTTAAGCAGCCTAATGACTTTACATTGTGTACAGCTAGAGAAGCACTCAGCCTTTGCAGCTCTTTTGGTGCACTAACATGTCATGTAATGAAACCATTCAGTTGAGATTAGAGGCAAGCTGTAGGGGCAGGCAGTGGTGAGTTGGCTGGTCACAACTGTGTCTTCCTGACACTTGTATTGCCAGGGTCGCAGAAACGGGGGGAGTGGAGCATGAAGTGAGTATATTACTGAGAGTTTATTAACAAACCAAATTGGTATTAAGCTATCTGACAGGGAGAGTATGATTTCGCTCCAAAATCCAGCTGTTGCAATGTCACCCTCATATTCCCATAAAGCACTTTCCTCCCTCCAAGATCTTGAATGACGTTTTTATCTGAGCTCAATAAGTTTCAGTGTAAAGAGATGGCCATTTCTATTCCATGACAGAACCTCCCCCATGCCTTGTTATTGTTTTTAAATGTTGAAGTTAAGTAAGCAAAATTGCAATTGTTCTTCCCCATATCTTCCAGCCAAGGGAGGGAGCATTTATACAGATATTGCTCAGAGTACTTGAGAAAATATTTGTTTGTGGCTTTAAGTAAATGTCCAGTGGAGCCTCCCATGGGTTATTTTATAGATCTGTGCTTAGGCAACTAAGCTATGGTAGTGAAGGACAGCCTTCTGCAACCCTCCCAACTGCTGGGTGGCTTATGCTTCTGTCAGTAGCTCCCAGAAGACTCAAAGGACTGCTTTTGCAAGCACAACTAAAATTGCTCATGGGTTTCAGAATTTACTCTGGAAAGCGTGGTAGAGAAAACTCATCAGAGAGCGGTGTGGTTTCTCAGTGCTCCAAACAGAAGAAATTGTCTTTTTTTTGTTCTGTCATTCCTCCATTTTCTTCCTTCCCTTTCTGCCTTCCTATTCTTCGGCTTGCTTTCTCTTCCCTCTCTTCCTTCTCCCTCTTCTCCAACACAGAAAATTGAAAAACTCATTCTGGAATTCCTTTGTCCCTGCAGAAGGCACTAAATAGTGACTCCAAAATAGTCCAGCCTTTCTTTTAATCCATAATTCATCATCCTAAATTGTTGCTCCTCACTGCAACCCTGAACAAAATGTCAGATGCAGCATAAAGAAAAGAAATCAAGCAAATGAAAAAGGGACAAAAGGAAATGCAGCAAACCCCAAGGGTATCTGCAAAGAGAAAGAATTTAATCCAAAAAGGTTTCTCAGCTCTCATGCAGGAGATCTGACTTGTGCCATGTGTGTCACCCTGTATTAGGGGAAAGCAGGACTGATCTTATCTTGAGAGGTGCTGTAAAGCGACTTATTGGATGGAATAAAACAGAGACACGGAAAGACACCAGAAAACAATTTTATCTACCACCTGTACTTTCACAACTAGAACTGCAGTGAGTAGCCAGGCTTGGCTCTGTTGAGGCTTTCTCCACCCCATGTCAGACTCCCACCTGGCTGTGGTTTGCTCAGGTGACACATAGAGCTGTCACTGACCGAGCCTGATGGCCCTGCCCTGATCCCTGTGAAATATTGTAGCAGCCATGGAAAAGCTGTGAGACTGAGACAGTAAAGTGGGATGGGATCTGCTGGGGATGGTGGTAGTGTCTTCAGGTCCCTGAGATCTGTAGCCAGTGCAAAACTCCTCATGCCTCTCACCATGCAGGTTGCCTTGCAGCGATACACATGCCAGCCTGATGTCACATTAATATGGAATTTCCTGAAAATGCCTTTAACTGGAAGGAATCCAAAGAGAGAGTTTTGTGGCATTGTAACCTATAGTTTCTCTTCATCTCTGGCAGCGGTCACCTGGAAGCAGCTTCCTTCTGTAACCTGTGAAGAGCTACCAGCTTCAGGTCTAGGAGCAGGCAGTCTGGACAGGATTGCAAGAGTAGGCAGGCAGAAAGCCAGCTAGGCAACAAAGGATCAGAGGGCTGGAATAATTGAATTAATATGTACTAGTCTTCCTGCTTCCATTAAGGTCAACGGGGCTCTTACTGTGATTTTCATGGGAAACAGGATCAGGCTCACTTTTGGGAAGAGAAGATCAAAACTGGGGAGAAATGCTTGTACATGTGATTGTGTCATGATTTGAATCTTGTTTGTTTTCCTGTGTTATCCATGCAAGGATGTTGGAGAAATTAGTTTAAAAAAGATTTTAAGCTTCTCCTGTCAAGAGAAAAAGAATGGAGAAAGCCATGGGGTTAGTGAATGCAATTATTAGACATTCATTCCCCTTATCCCCTTAGGCTTGTGGCATTCCCATTAGAGTTGTCCTTTATACACACTGATTTAAGTTAGTCTTGATGCTCCAAATAATACCAGGGGAAAAAAAAGAAAAGATAAACATATTCAAAGCCTTCTAAAAACTTGCTCTGCTGTGAAAAAGAGAGGTTAAGTCGTTGATCCAGCAAGGTGCTTTAACATATGCCTTTATTTTAAGCATGTGAGTTGTCTCATTGATTTACACTCAAGAATTCCGCTGAAGAGGGATCTTTGGCCTGTGCCTCAATAACGCAGCTACACACGTGCTTTGCTTTTGGCTTGTGCAGTCCTGTGACTTTCATGAGGAAACTCACATGCTTGGCTGGCTCAGGGCTGAGGGAGAGTCTTCAGGAGGTGGACAGTATTGCAGCACAGCCAAGGTTAGAGGAAAAAATGTTCCAGATCGGTGTCTCTGTCCCAGTCATCACCTCTCTCTCAACTGTTTTACTCTGCTCAACTGTTTGTAGCTTTGGGATAAACCATAGTAGTGAGAGAGTTTCTCAGGAAAAAACCCAAAACTTTTACTCAACATTTTGGCCTTGGCAGTTCTGTCCTTTGCCAGACATGGAAAAGAAAAGATGTAGCCAAAATTTTAGAGTGTGGAAGAAGAGGATACTATAAGTTTGGTTTTAATCAGGGAGAGGAGTTTTGGAAGGCAGAGAGGAAACAACAATTTGGGTCTAATTCTTCTTCTTCTGGCAAAATACCTCACCCTTCTGCATGAGATCATTAGTGTGGCGTTTCTCCAAGCTGATAGCAGAAGTGCCTGGCTAGTACGCCTTGCTCACATGCTCAGATAAACCTCTTGCCAGTTTTGGGGCTAAAAGGGATTTCTCTCCCAGGTCAGCTGCAGGGACTAAGTTTGCCCCTTCTCTGCAGAGAAAGGAACAGTTTGCTGCCCCAGACCATTTGCGATGGAGTGTCAGACCTCCTCCCAGAGCCTTCTGTGGGAATAACTTTCTGTGGGAATAGCCTCCTGCAGGAATAACTTTCAGTCTTTTACTACAAGGCTTGAACTTATAATGGGACACTGAGAAGTACTGTAGTGTGGAGTAGACCATTCCTCTGTCCCAGGTCTCACCCCACATTGCCCCCAGCGCTGAAGTTTGGGCTCAGCAGTCCCAAGATGGTCCTTTCCCACCCCATGCCCTCTAAAACCCAGCTAGCATGTGCACTGTGGGCAGGGAGACCCATTGCAAGCAATAGCTGCTGGCAAATAAATACTATCGCAGTAAGGGAGTGAGGTGGATGCATACACAGGGCATGTTTCGTCAATTCATTTTGAGCTGGAATATCTTCTGTCTTGCTGTCAAAGCACAACCTTCCTGCTACTTTCAAAGCAGAGCAAAGCCTCTGTGCCAGGCATGCCCTAAAGCTTTGCTGGGAGCTGAGCAGCCCAGGCAGCTTGAGCACAGCACACAGAGAAAGATCTCAGCATACTGGGATGTAGGAATGCTGGGGAAAGGATGATGGAGTTGTCTGGGATTCCAGCTTCTTGGGCCTGACTCAAGGCTTTACACTTTGTTTATACAATAGTAATTCCAGGCTCTTCATGTGATAGATCCCTGGTGGTGCATTTTGGGGGGGTTTACACTGATTTACACTGCTTGAGGCCTTGGCCTCTATTTTCCAAAGAATTTTCCAAAATTTGCTAATGAAAAATACCAGAGTGGTCGGATCAGTGCAGGGTTAGGTTACCTCAGTGAGCAGCCTGGAGAACGCAGGGAGCCCCTCTCCCCAGTCTCCTCCAGGGAAGCCCTGGGTGAAATCTCTTCCAGCCTGCTAAGAGGTGCAGGATGAGGTCTGTAAGCACTTGTACTTCTGGAGTTCCTCTGCTGGCTCCACACACTGTAGAAGACTGCTTGTAATGCACTCAGCTCCCACTTTCAAAAGCTGTGGGGCACCCCTTGGAAGGCATAGAATTTAAAAGTCTCAACGCTGATTAACTCCTTCAGCACCAAAGAGCAACTCAGAAATACCCTTCTCCCATTGCCTCAATTCAGCTCTGAGAGTGGGAAAAATGAGATGACAGTGCAATAGGGCCTGCAAGATCCCATTCCCCAAGTCAGAGGAAATAACCATAGGATCTAGACTTATTCTCCATGTTCCTGCTGCTGTAGAGCTCAGAAACAGACACTGCTTTTGCCAGTACCTGCTGGGGGGGTCATTTGGCAGGAGGCAGGAAAAAGAGGTCAGGAGATCCTCTCTGCTCCACTGGACCCTCAGACCCACTTCTGCATGTGAACAGCCCTAGCAGGTCAGCCATGGGATCCAACTTGCCCTGGCTCCTATTTCCAGCAGTGGCACTAGTTGGATGTCGCATTTGTGACCTTCATCACCCTCTGTTTCCTTGTCCAGTGCTTCCCTGCAAGGCACTGTGTTCCTTTGAGTATGGAACAGCATGTAATAAGGAACAAATGTAGGTAGCTTCTGAGCATTTCTATCCAGGTAGGAGGAATTTGCTTGTGTTGAGTTTATGGATCAGTGGAGAAAGGGTGTAGGAGGAGAAAAGGGATGATGAGAACTAAGTGTGCAATCTAAACCAGAGTGTTTGTCAGGATTTTGAAGCCTGTGTAAACCATATTATTAATATTTAAACAAGGCTTGCTTTTAAATTTTTTTTCTTTGTTTTTCTCCCTCTCTCCTGCCTTCCTGATACAGGATTGCAAAACTCATTTCCAAAGAAGCTTATTTTTTTGCTGTTACTAATAACAGCAGAAGTGATTTATATGCACATTGGGAGAATAAGTGCATCTGAAAAGAAAAAAAACATCCATTCTTTCTTCCACCTGTATCCAAACTTACTCTCTTTTCTTCACCCTTCCCTCAGGGCTCAAACACACAATGAACTTAGTGTGGTTTCTGGAGCTGCAATGGTAATTTGATAGTGTGTCCAGGCCCAAGAGCAGCCCAACTTTACCCTGTTGAAATCAAAAGGTCCCCCTTTTAGTTTCAGGAGCTGGGAAAGGCTGAGATGTCGAGTTAAGAATATTGTCTGCCTACAGGCAGTGAGGTTGCCTCTGAAATTCATTGCTCTGGTTAGAATTTTCGTTGCAGATTTTCACCTGGAATTAATTTTAATGATTCCATCATGCAAGCTCTGCCAAAGCAAGTTTATAATGGGAACTCTGTCTTCACTTTAATGGGAGCAATGAGAGGGCAATATCAATGTCTGTGAATATTTAAGCTTGTTTGGGCTATTTTTGGTATTGGAAATCTGAAGGTCTTCTTAAGGGGCCCCAGCCCAGCATCAGGCTGAAGCCTGGTGGCAGTGCTGTGGGTAGCACTTGTCCCTGTGACAGAGCTGCTGGAAAGGGAGGCACAGACCGTGGCCAAACTTGCCCTGCAGTCGGTAGTCTTGCCTGAATGCTTTCCTGTGCAAGTAGTTTGCAATCAGTATAGAAGAGCTCAGCACCAGCACTGCGCTTACACTGTGGGAGAAGGGACAGACTTAACTGAAAAAGACTTTCTCAGGTGAAACAAGTGGCTGTGGAAGGGTTTTGTCAGGTTGGAACACATGAAGTTGACAGCAAATACTGTACCTGATTTTGGCGGGAGGGTTTTCTCTTTGAGGTTGGTAAAGGTATGTTAATGAGTATCATTAGAATTGCATATCAATGCACTTCTATGTAGGGTTGCCTGACACTCCTGCTGTGCTTTCAAGCTGAACATATGTTTTCAATTATTAACATGATTAATGGGAATGAGATGACTTGAATCCCAATGAGCTCTATCTTGCCATCACGTGCAAAACCCTTGGTATGGGTGTGTTTATGCAGTGTGGAAGTGGACGATTTCCTTCACCAGTAGAGTGGTCTTTGGAGGTTCAGGTGTCTAACTCTAAACAAATTTATCCACAATCAGATCCACAGTCAGATCCACAGTCAGAACCCCTTGCTGTATTCAAGTCCCTGGGCTCCTGCTCCTGTGTCTCCAGGAGTATGGGATATGGAAAGTGCTGTGCAGAAGCCAATTCATAGTGAGCTGCCCCAGCTTGCCCTGGGTTTTGGTCCCAAGTCTGAGAAGGTTTGGGAAATGTGAAACCACTTTCTCCCCATTATCACCTGGAACAACCTCCAGGATACACAAATCTCTGATTCAGCTGATTTGTGTGGGCTTTAAACCTCCCTTTCCATTCTTGGTGGGTAAATTTTGCTAAGTTGTGCATAATTTTCACCCTGCTCTTTTTGGGAAGGGAGTAAAGTTGAGGATCTAGAACAAGAAAACCAGACACTGAAAATTCTTGTAATGTTTAATTTCTCTCCAGCTGCTAGACCCAGAGATCTTCATTACACTTGGACCCTTCCCTCACCCCCATCAGTTAAGTCCTGGTCTAATTCCTTCTGACATAAGTATGTATCACTCACCCAAAATCTGAAACAACATATCTGCAAATGAGTAATTCAGCACCTTAACAAACAGAGGTCAAAGCAGAATTGTACAGAATGAGCACATTTGCCAAAGATCCAATATAGAAATGGATAGAGGAATACCCTCCTTAAGATCAACAGAAACAAAGGAGTGCCATGAGCTCTGGAACCAATGAAATTAGATTTCCCATTGTTTTAGGTCTGGTTCTTGAATGAAAGTTCCCATTTAATTTTCCTCAGATTTTTAGACTTTCAGATGTGCTGTCTCTTGCAGATTCTGTGGGTCAAATGAGGGTAAGTTCATATCACATCCTTTGCCTCAATCACAATACAGATTGAGGCTTTCTCCTGTGCCCCAATGCATGTTTTTGTTGATTCTGTAAAAAACTAGCCATTTCCAGGTAAGCTTGGAGCTGCCAGAAAGGTTTGAGATTGCAAGGAGAGCAAGCAGGTGGAAGCAGAATGAATTCTTAAACAATTTTTTATCCTTGGGAAATGTGACTAAAACTGCTATACAGTGCAAGTGCAGATGGCTTTCACAGTACCAGCAGAGTGTGCACGTGTGTGTATGCAGATAGACACACAGCATGAGTTAGCATCAAGGAGCTGTGTGACTAAATCTCCTTTTTAGTTTTGAAATATTCTATATATGTGTAAATATGTGGGCGTACACATGGGCAAAAAAGGGATCTTCCTGTCTGTCTCTACACATATACACGTGCATTTTTCTGTCTAAGGATTCCATATATATTTAGAAAGAGTGGACAGCATTGTTGAATAGGCTGATATATGGTTATTTGTCTTACTGCACTTTAGTCATATACTTATTCTTTTCAGATTTACCAAGTCAAACAAACAGGTTGCATATTTGGGCTCTCAAATTCAGCCACAGAAGAGAGTGTGTGTGGGGGGGGTGTGGGGTGTGCATGTGTGTGTGGTCTGTGTGTTAGTTTATGTGAGTGTTTGTGTGCAGTAGGTGATGTACAGCTACACAAAGGTTGCATTCACTTAGATGACAGACAGCTACATATCACAAAAGCAGTAAGCCCACCTCAAACAATGCTATCAGATGTTCCCTAGTCACCTGTTCATGCTCCATCTTTCTGAGAGGAATTTTACTGGAAGCAGATGTGAGAATTCATGTCACAGGAATAATCTGCAAATGGTTATGGGTCATATTTCCCTGTGTGAGTCTAACTGGGATCTGCATGAATAAAAACTTGCCTAGTAACAAACTATAAGTTCCCAGACTGTAAAGGCTTTCAATGATCTGCACTCAACTGCTGATTTATTTGGGTGAGCTTCCATGGCAGAGAGGTACATTACCAGTTAACTAATGGCATGCTAGTAGAAATTATGGACTCAAGACAATTACTGCTAGAGGTGTACAATCACAGAGAAGTTGCTGTCAAACAGCAACAATTTCTGGTAATTGCCAAGCACAGGGTGAGGCAGCAGTGCTCCATATTCCATTACCTATTCTCCCAGACATCCACTTTTGCTGAGGAAGGGATTTTAGAAACAGAACCTATATTTAAGGTCAATTGGAGTCTGAAGAGATTCCAATTTCTTTTAGAGTTGCCATTATTCAGTGTAATGCATCACTATGAGCATCTGGAAAAGGCAAGCTGGGTAGGGCCCTGCTCTTATGCTGAGAGCTTGAGCAGGTGACTGAAAGCAAAGCAGCTGACTTATGGTTGGGATAAAGCCTAAACTGTGACCTTAAATGAAAACAAACTGCAGTTTGTGAGAGATCATGTACCAGAGTGCCAGCCACTTCCTTCATGGCACTTCATCTGCATCAGCATCAGCATCAGTTGGGCTAAAAAGGCTACTTACTGCAGATGATGGGATTTCACATGGGAAAGAGAAACTGCTTTAGCAAAGGGTATTGATGCATGCTCATGTAGGGCATGTTCTTATGGCTACCAGACTAGGCCCCAAGGGACCTCTTAATTTCTTGCATCCTTGGCTGCCTCCACTTGGGAGAAAGCCATGTGTGTGCTATAGCAGGACCTGATAAAGAGGACTCCTTCACACTTGTCTTCTCTTTCTATATGTAGTATGAAGTAAATAACATGCAACACCCTGAGTTTTAAGAACAAATGCTCATCATCTGGGAAATGCCTACAATTAAAGATGAGCAGGAGTCCACTGTGCAGCAGTGTTAGTTAGCAGCTAAACAGATTGCAGGGTTTGTCGCCCTGTTTTGGTACCATTTTTTTGCTGACAAATTTTCAAATGCCAAATCTTTGTATTTCCTTCTCAGCATCAGATTAATCAGTCAGTTGGGCTCTTAGGTGACCCTGCCAGAACCTTAGCCCTTCAAATACCTGAAGAGGATGGAGAAAGGGGGATTTCCAAAGATGGGTCTGGGAACCCATCAGCCAGGCCAGGGCCTGGTGTGCAGTGATGTGGGGACTGCTGAGACCCCAGTCATCCTACTCAGAACCTAGTAGGATGAAGAGACGTAGTCCTGAGACGTGGACTGTGAGCTATGGGGGTGAGGAAGGAGTGGAGCCTTGCTTTATCCCATCCCTCCTTTCCCAACACTTTGGGTGGGCTGGCAGCCCCTGCCAAATGGCTGAGAGAGAGCTGCGGGAGCACAGTAGCAGCTGTGCTCAAGCCTGCCTTCCCTGTGCCTCAGTCACAGTCCTAACTCTCTTCCAGAGTGAATTAAGATAAACTGAATTAGGGGCTCTCTGTTTCTGAATGAGAGTGTTTAATCCACTGCTGATTATATGTCATCACCTAATCCCCTTCCAAAGATAAATCAGGTTAATTCTTCTAGATGTCCCCATATCAACAAGCCCTGAACATGACTATCTTCCATGCCTAAGGTGACTGGAGAAATAACCATTCAAGAACATCTGGAGCAACTGATGACTGGAGGCAGACATGAGGCATGCCAGTAATCTACTTCTTTAAAATCCCATGAAGATTTTCCTGTGAAAACCCCTGTGTCCATGTCAGCAGAGGCATTTGGTGGCTTCAGTAGCGGAGTGAGAGCCAGAAGCCTGCGGGTGCTGGTGTTGGCTCATGCTCAACTCCATCACTTCACACGCCCAGAGCACATTCCTGCAGCTGAAGGCAGCACCATGAACAAACCCACATTCTTCTGCCCACATTGTCTCCAGCTGCAGTAAATTTTAAGCAAAATCAGACCTTGTTTAACAAAGAAAGTTTATTTTTTTTGCTTCTTCTTCAGGTTTCAATTTTGTAAATAGTACTTAAACCTCTCTATTAGAGTATTTTACCACTACGGCATGGCAGACTGTCAGTGCAGTGCAGTACTTTGATGAATGCCAGAAGAGACACAGTGATCTGGAAGCATACCAAGACCTGAAATTCACTTCTGAAAGTTCTGTGAAAATTTGCCTAAAATGTAGACGTATATCAGTATTATTGTAAAACTGAGAGTCTTATATTTTTTTCTTGCGATAGGATGACACTGAGAATACAGTGTTTGTTACTGGTGTGCTGCAAATAAAGGGGTTCAAACACAGCCAATTCAGCCAGAAGAATCTTCACTGCAGACTGTTAGAAGGCTGGTAAGAACAATGACAGTTTTGCTGTTGGAAACTGCATCTAGAACATCACAGCAGGGGACCTGAGTCATATTTTAAGTACTTTTGAATTAAATGTTTGTTTGAGAGAGTGATTTGAATGCCACCCTCTGAAAAGTCAGTAACTGCTCATACAGGACAGAGCAGAGAACCATTTGGCAACTATCTCTGTGGCCCCCAGTAAGAATGTGTTATAAGCCTCTGTGTGATGCACAGAGGGTAAGAATAGTTGCATGTATGAAGAGGTGCAGCTCTTTGAGGACCAGTATTCATGATTTTGTTTTATTTAGGAAAATCCTGGGAGTATAATTTATTATTATTATTATTATTATTAGTTACGCAACATCATTTGAGATGGAAACAAACTATTTTATTTCAAATAAAACAAAATATTTAATGAAAGTTAATTGTGGATGGGACGTTATTCATTTGACAAAGCCTCTATTTTTTTCCAGTCCATTTTATCTAAACCTGGAGCTGTTTTTCATTTTCTTCCTCCTCAAAATGCACACCAAATTGAAAATCCAAGTATCACAAATCCTAGATCCAACTTTCTTTCAGCACTGTGTTTCACCCACACAGTCCTCCTGGACTGGAAGGATGTGTCCGTGACACATATCAGGTTTGCCCTGTTTTCCAATCATGACAAATCCCAGAAAGAGAAGGGCTCACCTCTGAGGAGTGGGATATATGGGACACCCTCTCTGCTGGTGCCTGGGGTTTTGGAAAGAAAAAAATGTTCATACAGAAGATCACAGGTTTGTTCCCTCTGCCAGATGTTGGCTGAGAGGCTGCTTTTAACTGATGATGTGGAGTCTCAATTTTTGAGACACATGTCATCTGATCCAGACTTATCAATATATTGTAGCCTGTGGCTTTTATGTGAGCAGGATGAGCAGGTGAGAAATCACCTGAAGAAGATCAACAGGGGATAAATATTCCTCTCTATGTAGTGATGGAAGACAAGACTGGATAATGAGTGATTTTCCATCTCAGCAGATGGCTTTGTGGTTTCTTCTTGCTCTCTGCTATACCCAGAATAAACCTCAGTAACTCATTCATAAAAACACCATTTCATCTTCTGCAAATCTCATGTTGTTTGTGAAGTACTGTTCAACTGTTTTGAGTAAATGTTTATCAGATGCTAATCACATGATTTCAGTATTTCCTAATTGTATCTTCTAAAGAGGGTAACTCTGTTACTTGTGCCCAGAACACAAGCATCTTATCATTTCTAATCCTTCTCTTCATTTCCCAGTTTCTTCCTTATACGTCTTCTTCTTATGCTTGATGATATGCCTTAAATATGATTTAAATGTATTTGATTTAGAGACTTTTTCCCTTGGTACTTGTATGACAGCATGATTCTTGTCTAGCTATAGTATTAATAACAATCACACAGTATTTTCTTAGCATCACAGCAGGGATGACACGATTCTGTGGTTTCATCCTGCTTCCAGCTGAATTCTGCGGGAATTCTGACAATTCCTTATCTATGGCAGGGGCAAGCTCGAGTCCATCACAATTTCAAGTCATCAGTATCACCCTCCAAGGTGCATACCAGGGGCTCAGAGGTCCTGTTGGTCCAGGGCAGAGCTCATCTACCTGGGTGGATTTGTGGGGATGTCTTGTGGTTGGTGCTGCTCTGGTCACAGCTGGGGATACAAAGCTGATCTAGAGGGATGCTCAGTTCCTCACCCCAATCAGCAATGCTTCTGGTAGCACTAAGCCAGGCAGTGGCTCTTGAATGTTTGCCCAAATGGGAATAGCTGAGATGCCAATTGACAGCAAGTAGCTTCCAATCCAAAACACCGATTTGCAATTTGAGATGCATTTAGTACCAGCTTGAAACAGCTGGTGTTCATCTGCTTGTCCATAGTGCTGAATTATTTACCTGTTGGGCATTGCACAGCATTTTATTGCTGCAGTTTACTCTTTTGTACCCTGCACTCTCTCTCAAAAGAATAGCACAGAACCACAGAAAAACCTTGCATGTCAGTATTCAGCAACTAAAAATCTCCTTTTTTGCTGTAGTTCTTCACTTCTGAACAACATGAGACAAAGGACAATTTCTGAGATAGATGTTGTTCCATCAACACACACTTTTGAGCCTTCTGCACTCATCCAGGTTTTTTATTTCCCTCAGACCTCTCTTACAATAAAAATGTGATGTACCACAGACAAGTCTGGCAGGTCATCAAGATGCAAAGGCTGGACTGTACATTAAGAAATCAGATACAATTAACACTTCAGCCATTGTTCCCAGAGCATCATCCTTTTGGTTTATGGGCCTAAATATAATCTGACTGGTAATTTATATACTATTTGACCTACCACACCCACAGATTATTGTTTTTATCACACTGCAATAACTGGCGAAAAGTAACAATTACTGTACTCTGAGCTTGCAGGGCAAGTATATCTCCCTGTGCTGAAGGCAATGTGCCATGTCCAAGGGAGTTCCACACACAAGTAATTTCCGGGTATCCTTTTGGTCACGCTGCAGATTTTGTTATCGCTATTTATTTATCGAGCACTGCCAACGAGCTGGGTTTTGTACACTGGGTGAGAAAAGCGCACAGAGCCTGACTCCCAGCCAAGTTAAACTGGCATGTTGTGCTCTGGCGGGTCTGGCTCTCACTCCCTTATCCTTGGGGCTTACCATCAAAGGCTTTCACATGGGTGCCTTAGGTACCAAGCTCATTTCATTTGCTAACTGTACATTCAAACACTGTTGGGGAACCAGCCTTGCTGAGAAACTGGGACTTAAATCAGCTGCAGTAGGAATTCCAGTATCTCATTCCTAAACCACCCAGTCTGCTTTTCCTTTTATTGAGTTTCTCTTCTTTCTTTTATACCACTTCTTGCATGCAGAAAAAGTATCTTACTGTATCTTACTGGAAGGAAACACCACAAGGCTTCTATTATTCCTTTGAACACAAAAGCAAAATTCTCCTGGACATTAATAGCACACAGTCAGGGCACCTAGTGATGTGAGGTGCTGCACAGCAGAAAAGTTAACCTCCATTACCTTCCTCCCTGCTTGGACTCCTAAATGCTGCTCATCAAGAGGCTACAAAAAGTCCTGCTTGTCTGGGGGAAGATAATTTCTTTGCAAAGGAAATTTCCTTGTGAGCTCTGCAGGGAGCAGCTGAAAGGCTGTATTCCTGGGCATTTGGCAGACTCTGGGCAAAGATGTGCTGAGGTATCATGAGTTGTGAAGAAAGGTACATAAGGAAAGGGGGCACAGTTCTCTCCACTTCTATTTCCAGACAGGACCATGTCTCCTGGAAAAGCCCTGGGAACATCCCCCTTTGAAGCCCAGCAGAGTTTCTGCATTTCTCAGGGCATTCTGCAGCATGGGCTGGGGTAATGTACAGGAGTCTAAAGGCTGTCATGCCCTGCTCACAGAGACTGTGAGCTCCCTGCTGCACCTCTTACAGCTCTTTGCTATGCAAGAATGGGCTTATACCTCTCTTGGGCCTTGTATGTTTGTCACAGCAATGAGCAGAGTCACAGCTAAGGCTGCAGGTATTTATTAAGATCCTGGACAGACTTTGTAGTCCATGCTAAACTCTGCATAGCTACAGTCCTACTGTTTTTCATACTGAGCTATTGTAAAACTAGGTGTTCCTTCAGCTGTAATTGTACTCTGGCTTGTAGCGTACTTATAGCTGGAGGGATAGAGAACAGAAACTTACCCCACCTCCAGGGAACATGAGTCAAAACTGGGAGCTGATGGGAAATGTGAAAAATGTGAGGGCTTCTGCAAGGACAATAGCCAAAAGCAATAAATATATAAGTAAATAAATCCATAAGTAATTGAGGAAACATGTCCTCAGATGTCATACAGAAAGTAAGTGGAAGAGGGGATAGAATTAGAGAAAGCACTGGAAGAGAAGGAAAGGAGAAGCAATGAGAAAATCAGAGTATTTTACCATGTGTTCATTTTTCTTAAGGCAAGTTTCGAGAAGGAATTGTGGAACAGGAAGAAAGGAAATAGAAACATTAAGATCTGTGCAAGTAAGGAGAAAAAGGAAGATGTTGAAAGATGTAAAAAAATGTTAAAAATAACATGTTTAAGTTAGCAATAGGAAAATGCAGGCTGTGAAATGAAGTAAAAAGTAAGCAGAACCAGACTTTACTGTTGTTACACACAATATCTGCTGCTCAGTGTGATTAAACCAGTGAACTCAGAAGGTTGCTCTGCAGAGCAAAGGGCCTGTCTGTGACAGAGAAGGGATAAGAATCTGGCAAGATGGTGGGTGAGGGAGAATTGGATGGCTGAGAATGTGCAAGAGAAAAAAAAGAAAAATCAATGTTACTGTGAAAAGGCTGATGGTGAACATTATGGTAACAAATATTAATTTTTCAGTTTCTGCAGAGCATGACTGCTGAGAGGCAGGAGCACTGGGTAGGTTCAATGGTGGCTGAATTTTGTGCACACAAGCCCCTGCATTTGGGTGCAAGTTTTAATCTACCTCATCAGAAGTTTTCTTGAGATTTTCTTAGGAGTCACCTAAGTGCATCCATGCAGTGACCTTTTTTGGTGCACAGTGATGTATCAGAAGCCCAACAAGAGCAAGTTAGAATTCCACCAGGAGCCTTCCTTTATTCTGACTTAAAATCTTTTTTGGAAAAAAAAACAGTATTCTGAAAATAAAGGCACGTCATCAGACTGGAGATCTTCCTTTCATCACCACACAGTGTTTTCATTATGGTTGGAAAATATCCTCCCCCTGCTCCAACAGACAACCAAATCTGTATGGAGAGGTAGTAAAGCAAAATGCAGAAGCTTTTATGCAAGTAATTCTCTTCTTGGAAAGTGTAAAAAGGTGCGATTGCCTGAGGCTGCCATTCAGTTGATCGCATTGCAGGGGGCGGTTTTGGGCTGTGAACGAATAAGAACCACAGTGAAACAAGGCAAATCAGCTTGTATGGTGCTCCATCCTCCTGCAGATAAACTGCATCTTGGAATTTGAGGTTGTCTCACACTTGTCATACCACACCACTGTCAGCAGCACGCAAGAGAGCAGAGACCAAGACAAACATTGCCCACACTGCTCCTCAGCACCAAGACAGGAGCAGTTGAGGTGATGGTGGTACCTTCATCTTCTTGCAGCACAGGCACTCCCTGTACTTTAACCTGCAGGTGGTAAACTGGAACAGTGCTGTGGATTCCTCATTTGCTGGGCCCTGGTGGGCAGGGGTGCAGGACTTACAGCAGTTCATACAGCACCAGCACAGCAGCCCATGGTTCAGGTTGGAGGAGTTCCAGCATCCCACAACTCAGGCTTTGCCTTCAGCAGGGTTGATCCTGGGGTAGAGATTCAATTCTAAGGGTCTTCATGGGCAGCTGAAGCCTGAATAAACCTTCTTTGCCTTCAGTTATCGAGAGGAAAACGATTCAGGGTGAAAATATAAAATAGAAAATATTATGGGTAGAATCCAACATCAGAACAAGATCCAGAAGTGACTGGAAAGGAGGTATGTGTGACCACTGGAGTTTACTCATGCCATGTAGCTGTGAATATACACAGTTCACCAGGAAGAGAAAAGGAAATGAAAATTCCTCAGGACTTCCACTACTGGAAAATCCACATGTGAAAGCAGGGAGCAGAGTTGGATGATGACAATGATCCCTGCTTGTCCAAGAAAAGCATGAGGAAGGAAAGGTGTCTGATCCTGGATTTGTAACTGCCAAAGTGTTGAAGTGTCTGAAAAACACCGGCAGCTCAGCTTCAAGTCTGTACTGTTGCAACAAGAAGGAACTGGATAGATCTTTTGATAGAATAGGATTGAGAATGTTGACAAGCTGTGTGAAACCACTGAGAAAATTTCCCTGCTCCAAGTGGGATAAAATATACCAGTAGCACTGTCAGATCTCTTCCTAAACTTTTCTACGAGCAGAGTCCCAAGTGTTCCTAAGAATTATTAGCCAGCTCTGGATTTTTCTTCATCACCTAACTGCCATTATGCCAGATCCACTGGACTCTTTCCTGAAAACTGAGCAAAGGAAGGAAGTTACTGTTGTCCTTTCTTGGATAGTCTTTCATATACTGGCAAACTATTATCAAATCTCCCTGTGAAGCTTCTAGAGTGATTATTATCTAACCTAACCTGGATTATATATCCAACCTAATTATGCAAGATGTTTCTGTTAGGCCATATTCTCTAAATGTCTTATGTTTTTATTGCTTTTTTATAAAGAGTTACCCAGAGCTAGATCAAATACACTAGCTGGCTCTTCACCAGTGCATTGAAGAGCTGAATAATTCCCTGTTGCATTTGACACTCCTGTAATAATGCATCTCACATGAGATTTGTCCTTCAGGAGATTTAACTGTTTTGCTCATATTTGCTTTGAGTAATATTCTAGTTCTCACATCCTTTTTTTTTTTTCCCAGCCCTTCCAACTCTTTCATGATTTCTCATTTTGTATTTGTGCATTTGATCTTTCATTTCTCCATGTAGTGCTTCATATGCATTGTTACTAAATTCTGTCTTGATAGTTTTAGACTATTTCCCCAACGTATTGAGATAATTTTGTATTCTGATCCCATCTTCTGAATTACTTCCATCCACTCCCACTTTGATGTCATCAGCAAATTTTATAAATGCTCTCTCCATTCCATCATCTCTGAGGATGGCAAGAAGATACTAAACTAGGTAATAAAACAGTATTTTTAAACCTTGCAAAGATAAATAGTGAGCTAAACTCTGATAAAGAACACTTCAGGATGAAAAAGGTGGGAATATATCTTAGCTCTAGGATTTCTAACCCCAGTTTGTGTGACTACTTTGCATGTACTACACACTTCAGTGAAGACTGGGAAAATGCAATCCTAATTTTTGTGAGGGGCTTTTCTCCTCTACCAGCCTAACTGTAAATAAAAAAAAATGCTGGTAAAGTAAAGTATAAAAAGAGCCAGATTGTAGGGTACAAGATAGCACCAGGAAGAGGTTTAGTATTCAGGGAATGTATGGCACTAAAGTACTTGTCAAAGTTGCAGTATTTTGACATATAAGTGGGACACGTCTGAAGCCTTATCTTTGCCCTCCATTGCCTAGTGCTAAGACTTGGCACAGTGACAGAATTCATCTTGCTCAGGAGTCAAGATGTTACAAGAGCCATCTCTAGGAAAAAAAAAAGAAAGAAAAGAAATGGCAGCATCTATAGAAGTCTTACACCTCTGGGCTGGCAATTGCAACATCTATACCCTTGACAAATTTGGAAGGTTTTGTCTGAACTCAGAATTGCACAATTTGTGAACTTGGTCTCTGAGAAAATGTCAAGAAGTATTGGATGAAGAGGATACTTTCCTTAGCCTTTGGGATGCTGCCAGTTCTCCAAAATTGCTGTCAACCTTGCCACTGCTTGTATGATTTTCCCGTCTGTGTAATCAATTGACAAAATATATCTTTTTGCTTCCAGAAGGTATTCATCCTCCCTTCACTTGAAGTGTTTTGGGTTTTTTTTCCCTGTAGGGTTTTCACGCCTGGAGATCTAAATGGAACAATGAACTGAAAGTACAGTAAATCCCAGTTGTATCTGTTCACTTTGGTTGGTTGGTTCTAGCAAATTTCATGGTTCTGAATGGTGCTGGGCCAACAGCCTCTGTACCGATGTTGCCTTTCTTTTCCATAGAGCAGGAACAGGATCAGTGCTGGCTTTACTAAGGCTCCCTTACTGTTTTGCATCTCAGCCCAGCAGGACTGAGAGCTGTGTAGTCTGTGGTCCCACCCCACAGGTACCTGTTACAAGTGCAAATGTTGATCACAAGCTGTGCTGTGGACTCTGATCCACCCTGAGTGGGCTGAGACCAGACCGTTTCACAGACAGCTATTGAACAGCACGGGGAGGGACTGAGCAGCCTCTTCTCTCTGGCAGAAACTGGGAGCTCTGTGTGTGCTCTTCCCAGCTGCCTGGGGCTGCCAGCTCTCCCAGCAGACACATGAAGACCCTGCCTGTGGCAAGACCAGTCTGAATGCTTCTGGGTTTTTCTCAAGGAAGCAGAGGAAAACCTTGGCAGAGAGACTTACATGGGAAGGGAGTAACTGATTACACAAGGAAAAGATTCCTTGGCTCAGCTGATTTATTTATTCAAACTTTTCTCAGCTCTAAATAATGTCACTTGCCATGGGGCATGCAGGATAAAAACACTGCTCTAGCAGGGTTTTCTACACTGGAGAGGTTCCTCTCTGAAGACTATTCTTCTTGGAAAGTGAAACCTCTCCACCTGGTAAATTCAGACTTCTTTCATATTTGCAGGTACATGCCCTTTGGTTCTGCATTTCTTAGAATGTCAGAAGCACACTAACTCCTCTCAGCAAGTATTAGCTACTGCCTCAAGTTTCCACCAGGACCCTGCTTCCTTCTCTGTGGGGGTGGGGTGTGGGAACCCTCTCAGGGTTCTCCTGGCTCTTGGAGGCCCTTTCTTTCAAATCTTTTTTCCTGTGCAGTGACACAGAACAATTTTTCAAGAACTAATAGAATGACATATGCAGAGGGACTCTGACAGGCACATGAGATCCAAATCTGTTCAGGTCCTTCAAACACAAAGTTGCCATCTTTCCTCTCCCTCTCTCTCTCCATGAGTGATGATATGAGCTCATGGCTGACCAAATGCAGCCATTGAAGCACCAGTGGGATTATGAACTTGTTTGGTGTCCTATCAAATTCTTTGATATAACTGTATAACAGCTGAATGTTTTAGTGACTAGGGAAAAAAAAACAACAACAAAGCAGCTCTCCTGAGTGCATTGGGCCTGCTGATGCTATTTTGGCTTTTAGAACAGAAAATCTAGCTAAAATAATAATCTTATGAACTGCTTCATTTTTCCTGTTTGTTATTGTTACTCAAGCACATGGTATGCCTGGAGATAACCTAACCAAGAAAGCAGCATTGACAGCAAGGAAATATTGTGGAAAGCCAACACAGAGCATCATGATCTAACCCTGGGTACCTCCAGCTGCCAGGTTAACTGTTATTTACTTGCATGGCAGAAAATATGTGATTAATTAAAGCAAATGCACTGCCCTTTATTGTATTTAAAAGAAGTCTGCCTGCCAGGAAGAAAGACAAAATCTGTGAAACTGAAAAACTGAAGTAGGAGCAGGAAAGAGAAAGAAAGACAAGCTAACAGTTATCCTGCAGCAGCTGAGGCTTTCCATTGCATTCAGCCTCTAACAGGGTCCCATCAGAAAGCAGGCAAAACCACGACACTCAAGCACTGAGGATATTGCTTTTGTTCTGCCTGAAATTCTGTACTAGTGCTTGGCCAGAGTCCTGGGGAAGTGTGGGAGCACAGTGAGATATTTCTTAAATACTGTGTTTCTCTGTGGTGTGTAGGTGTGGGCCTGGCTAAGGTGTAGTGCCATGGCCTTTTCCTGATGGGATCCTTGCCCTCAGGAGTGCTGGTGTCTGTAGCATCCTCCTTGCCCTCTCCTTGCAAGAACTCCACACCTCAGCTGCTCTGTCACACATAACATCCAGGATCCTGAAAGGGCAAATGGCTCAGACAAATGATGATTTAGGTGAGGCACTGCCAGGCTTGGCAGGGGTTGTATGGGTTAAAGACAGGATCCTGCTGGTGGACTGCTAGGATTTCTGCCTAGATCAGTACAGTGTATGCACATCTGTCTCACCACTCTCACACTATACCTCTGCAGGTACATCTGTGTCCCTAGGCAAGTATTTAGTGAGCTCCTCTGTAACAAGGACACACAAAAAATAGCTGGTAAATGTTTATATGGGGCAGTACACTCAAGGATATTTGTTCCCGTAAGAGTGTCCTGGGACATCCATCTAGAGGGGATGACTCAGACAGTACAAAAAAAAAAGTATACAGTAGAAGTGCTGCTTGCAAAGATATGATACCAGAAACAGTACTTTTCTTGTTCAGCATCACAGAGTTTTCTATTCCCAGAATTACAGCAGGAAGCATTTCCCAAAATGTGTGAGGTTTCTCTCTTTAACAAGTGATGTGTGAGAGGCTACAGTGCAAAAGCTTCATGTCCCTATTGCTGGGCTACCTGACTGACCAGTATATTGCCATGTATCACCAAGGGGAGGGCATGTCTTCTCTTTTTCAATTCTCACCTCTTTTCCCCCTTCCTCTCCCTCTCTTTCTCCCTCTCCCTCTCTCTCCTTCTCCCTCTTCCTCTTTCTATGCCTTCTTTACCCTTGTCACCCTGCTATACCACCCATCCCTGAAAAGAAACCCTTGGAACAATGGCCCCACGAGCATTTTCATGCACTATGTTTCCAGTGGTGATACTTTTTAGGAGTGTTTGGTGAGACATATATGCTGAAGTGCAATACTCTGGAAGTGCTTTTCTTTTCTCCACTTTATGTTACCATTTTTTGGTAAGAGAAGAGCTCTATGGGAAACCTGATTCTTTTTTTCAACTTACATCAATTTAACCTGTTGTAATGACTTGGCCTTCTATCGAGTCACTCCCAATTTGCACCAGCGTGTGTGAGATTACAAGTGAACAAAGTATTGTTGTATTGAATTTATGGTGAATTCCTGAGGCAAAAAATGTTATTCCCATAGGGAAAGCCTCATTTACACCCCTGTGTGCCAGAAAAATTTAATTTACAATTAAAAGCAAAATCATTATTTGACCACCTCTCCCCAAGGTGCACGTCTCTTAGTTCAGATACAGTTTTGAAAGCTAGAGAGAACAGTGAACAATATCCTGGTAGAATGTGAAAAGAAAAGGGATATTAACCTCAGTTGACAAAGTCACAGACCTTCAGCTCACAGGACAAGGACAGACAGTTCTTTTATTTGATGTTTGACTCTTCGGAAGAAAACAGTAGAGCAGCAGCTCTACTTGAAACTCTGGAAAATACAAAGGGGATGGAAAATACATGGTCTCTGCAGGGAAATCCCAGTTTCTCTTTCAAATTATTTTGTGTGATAGGCCCTGGGGTCAAGGTCATTGTGGTTCAGTTGTAATATAGAGGGGGTGGATCTGGCTACTTCTGTTGAAAGAGGAAGAGTGTAAAACTAATTTCTCCAGGTTTGTTGTTTTAGGTCCTGTTTTCAGAAACAGTGTCTTTCATGATATTAACGGATGATGATAAAGATTTGAAGCCAAACTGGTCGTGAAGGCTACAAATGGGGTCAATTTCCATCTCTTGTGGTAAGTGAGCCTATTTACTTTCTGTTCCAAAGTACTGAAAGATTAAACTTTGGAGAAATCAATATATGACTTCTAGAGAGTATGTGAACTGAAAGAAACATCTCTTTCCGGTGTTATATGAAATATGTTCTTGAGTGTGATAGAGATGACCTGTGTAATTTGTTATAAAGATTGTGGAATCCAAAGACAAAATTTTGCAAATTGGCAAATATGCAAAAGGAACATGACAAACTAATGTATTTGTTGATGATATGTGCTGTGTGAAAATACCACTTTTAATTGCACAGTGAAAAATATTCTTGAGCAATATCTAGGAGTACAATATATAGCGTTGATAAAAATACATCACTGGGGTTTATTTGTTTAGCCACTGTTGCAATGTAGAAAGCAGATGCGGAGCTAAGGCAGGTGTGGAGGGAATGGTGTCCTTCCCCTTGTGCAGAGGAGTCTTTGGGAATGTACAGCACTGCTAACTGTCAGATTGCACTGTGTCCTGTGGGAATAGGTTGCTATGGGCAGCACACCACTTTTGAGGCATGAGCTCCACTATGTGCACCTGAGTGGGAGGAAATAGTATGAAGATGGAAAATTATGCTAAAAAAAAATTAATCAAAGACATCCGAGCTGTATTCAGCCTGTTCATGATGGCATTTCTGATGTGACTCCCCATTGTCAGTGATTAGAATGTTTCTCCAGAGAACTGGAGACCTGTTTACCATGTCTCTCTCATGTCTCAGACTAAAAGCACATTCTTTAATTCCTGCTTGAGGGAAGTGGGGAAGAAGTAAGAAGATGCTTTCCACTACCCAGCTGAAACTAAAATATTGTATACCAAGGAAAGGTTTTCCCCTCTGCCTTTCTGAACGATACACAATTACTGAAGAGAAATATTTACAACACCTAGACTGAGCACTCACTAAGCATCAGGTTCTCCCTGCCATCTGGGTCTGATATCCTGGGTAGCTGGTGATCTGTACCACTTATCAATCTTTTCAATTCAGACACTGCAGATGGTGCAGGAGCTTTGGAAGACAAAAGCCTGTGTTGCCTCCTGGTACTCTCACCTCCTCTCTTACCATACCTCCTTCAGTCTTCTTTATGTTTTTTTCTTTCTTCTTCCTTTTTTCTATGACATTCCCTGTGGTGAGCTGATGATGGTGCAACTAGCTAAGAAAATCTTTATGCAAAGACATGAGCAAAACCTGCTTCTGGTAGAACCCTTTGACTCAGGAAAATCTTTTTCTTGGTCTCCACGAATCTGACTGTAGTGTAACTTAGCTCCATTTTCCATGCTTTGCTGTAGCAAACTTGTATCATAGTCTCAAATTTCTTGGCTGTAGCCTTACTGCTCTGGATTATAAAATTGAATGGACAAAGTACCAGCTGAGATTACAGAACCATTGTCTGATGGGTTCACATTTGTCTTTGTTGCTCAAAATTAGACTTTTGTATTATGCATTAGCACATAGTGTTTACCCCTAGCCTCAAACGACTTACAGTACTACAGCAGCACTCTACTGCTACGTAGTGTTGCTCGAGAGGAAAGGATGGAATTTCCTGCCTTGTCTCAGACCATAGATCATCAGTCTTTATCACTTCTGGCAGCTATGACCTTCGGAATTCAGATAATTGCAATGAAGGGGTGTCAAGTTACTTCAATCAAAGGTGAGGTTGTTGTTTCAGCAAGTCTCTCTCCACGGCTGATCCTCTCTTTCATCTATCATCACTCTCCTATGAGAGAGACTTCTGAGCCATATCACATTTTGATATCCGATCAGCAGCCTACAGAATGCTGCAAGAGGTTTGTTTTGTTCTGTTCTGCTGAAGTTCAGTCCAACATGCAAAATGACTCAGGAAGAATAGCTGGCAGTGGGACTGCAGTTTGTACTGGCTTCTGCCATCTTTAGTGGAAGCCTGAGCAAAGGCCGAGTTGCTCTTTCTTTGTCTCCACCACCCATAGGAAAAGAATCTGTTTCCTCTCTTTGTAGAACTGAATGACTCCAAGGAATGTTGAACCTTAAACTTTATTTAATAGAGAGGAAAGGCTTCCAAGTTTGGATAATTTGCCTCGGAGGCATGAGGGTTTAAGCTGATACTTCAAACTCATGTGAGAAAGTGCAGTGTTTACAATATCCACGTTGCATGATGTAATGTGTTGATCAATCTCTAATGTGGAAACTGCATAAAAGCAGTGCTATCAGACGAGATAGCCATTATTTTATGCTTTAAAAGAGAAGATATTGCCTTCTCAAATTCAGAGTCTAGGATGAGAGAGCTTTAGTTCTGCAACGCCGGAATGTATTTGGACCTTGCCTGACAAGCCCTGTGGTCAGGCACAGTGACACAGTTTTCAAGGTAAAATGTGCATGTACAATATTGCTGCTTGGGGTTTTAACAGTTCAAAAAACATTCTTGGAGGGTAACAAGATTTTCTGGAAGTGAGCCACTTTTGAATGCCATTGCCAGCACGTCTGCCTACTCTGGGTAGCATCAGAAACTGCTGAAAAATTAAACAAACATAGTTCTTGGCATCTAAACAGATGGGAAAGGACATGTTGACTCCCAAGTCTTTAGCTGAGGAGGTAGTCTGTTTCTCATTGTTACCACTGTGCAGTGAGGAACTGCAAAACACCCACATAGATTTTCAGACCTGCTAGCTGCACTTAACCTTTAATCCTGCAAGTACTCAGCCATAAGCATATAATTTTAAATGTCTGAGTAGTCCAGCTGACTCCAATGGGAATACATGTTGGATGAAATTAAACATTTGCATAAATGTTTGCAGGATCAGGATCTTTCACTACAAACAGAGTTCTAGCACAACAAACACATACTGGGCTTGGGCTGAGTCAAGCTTTCAAGACATCAGTAGACCTATATCCTCTACAGATATATTTTAAATTTCATGTTAATGTGTGATTTCTGTGCTATAAAACACCCTACATTAGGCTAATAAGTAACCTTTCTCATGAGAGAGGAGAAATTATTTACTTTGTGACATAACTGCATATGTTTGAGAGAATGTAATATGAACCGGATCACCTTTGTTTTGGCTTCCAGGCATCAAAGAGGTTGCGACATCTTGATCAGTTATATTTTTGCCTTTTAAAGCCTTTTAAACCTATTTTCTGTGTTTTAGACCTGGTCTGAAAATCCCCCTTCCTGGTTTTGCAAGGACAAGATTGCTAGCATGAGTAAGAGATTGACTCACTTACTCCTGAAGGGGAGGACTGCTTTCCATTCACACTGCAGAAGGATTTGTTCACCTTTGACTAGATCATATAACTCCGGAACAGGAAGAGTAATTTTTCTGTTGTCTAAATTAGTCTGGTAATGGTTATGGCTGGTTTTGTACGCTCTCTCATATGGGTTCAGTGATGTTCCCTCTGGTTTACACCCTGGCAAACTAGATCTGAATATCTTCCCCTCGTATCTAGGGGTCTGCATTGCAGACATCGCAGAAGGCAAAGTTTTAATGATTCCTTCTGCAAATTTCACTCCCATTTGTACTCTCACATGCTTGATCTCTCTTTTGTTTAAAGGATTGTGCTTGATACAGAAGCATTGATATTCTGTGAATCATTCTAGCAATGCTGCTTTTAAAATATGCTATTTTCATTTGAAATGCACTGGAAAAATAATTTAAAAATATCTTACATTTTTCTTGAATTCCTTCCTTTAATTGAAGTGCATTTTTTTCAGTTTTTCTTTGCTGACTAAACATGTTAGGACTTTTGAGGTAAAGAGATATGTGTATGCAAATGCATTTTAATAGAAGAGGCAGCTTTTCCTAGAGTTAAATCAACGTAACATTTTCCATTCTAAACCTCTGTGTTTTCTATGGTCTCTGAAATATAAATGATTCAGGATGAAATCTGCCAGATTGGGACTTTGTCCAAATGTGAATATTTTGGAAAGACTTGAACAAAACTGGTTCAGCCAGTTCAGAATATCAGGAGAGAGGGGAAAAAAATAAACCCTTGATCTAAATAGACTTTTACAACCTTTTTTGAGCATTTCTGTAACTTTATCAGCAGAAGGCTGAAAAATGAACTCTGACATGGAAATAGCCTTCCTTGAAGTAGGCATGTATTTGCTTGTTTGAGAAGAAATTAGTTTTGATTTGACTGAGTTATAAACCTTTGAGAACTGTGGTTGAGCATGTGCAGTGGATTATTTCAATAAGCTTGTGAAGTGTGCAGCTATGGAAGAATTTTCTGTACATGCTTGGCTAGCTAATTTTGCTGGAAAGGGAAAAATCTATCTAAGCACATTGCTAAAATCAGTGAAAATACCTGCGGCTGCAGGGAGACCTTTGAAGACCATCCCAAGATCTTTATGAAAAGGGCAAGAAAAGTTCCTGTAGGCTTTGCAGAGTGTTTAAAGACTAAGTGATCTGCAGATTTTGTAAAGTTAAATGGGATTATGGCTTCACTTAGCATATGAAAGTGTATGATGTTTTCTGTGGGGACATATGTCATACAAAGCACCCTTTCCTTCAGCAGATCTGCCCTGTGAAGGAAGCTCCCAGCAACAGGGAAGTTGCTTCTCCATCTCATTGTAGAGTTCAAGAAGCAGGAGTTTATCAGGATGTTCCCAAGCTTGGGTGGTTGAATGCTCTGATTTATATAGAAAACCTTGCTAATGGAAATCTATCTTTGGAGTGAGGTGTGTGTATATGTCTACGTGTGTGCATGTGTCTTTTTAGATGCAGGCACAGTCAGTGATTTTGCAGGAACTGCTCTCACTTGCATCAAACACACTCTGGATAAATCAAAAACTCTCATCTAGAACATCTGTGTGTCTCCTGGCAGCCCATACTCTCCAGTGTACACCACTTCAAATAGATGCTAACTATTTGATTCCAAATCAAATGTATTTTGCCCAAATTGGGTGCCTATCTCCAACTCCTCCAAAACTAAATTCATAACGTCCAGTTTATTGAAAGATTCATTTGCTCTGAAGAAACTGATCTCTTAGTTTTACACTCCCTGAATGGATACTTACTTGGGATTCCTTCCTTTGTCTTTTTACCCATGCTATCTCTCCAGCAGTGCTCTGGAAGATGGGAAGGTATGCAGTTATCCCCTGAATTCACTGCACGACAGACAGCTTCTGCCCAGTGCCAACACTGACACAATTCACCTTCTTGACACAACTGTCAGTGGAGTGACTGTGCTGGTGAGAAGGTGAGTTTTTGATGCCCTTTCTTCAAGCTGCTGGATCTTTTTCCTGCTTATGCAACAGAATTTATGCCACACCCCCTGGCCACATCCTGGCCCAGAGTGGTGAGCAGTCTGCTACAGAGGCTCTGTAGCCACTGGTGTGGCTGGACTGGCAGAGACCTGACATTGGTACAGAGACAAGGAGAAATGTGGGGTACAGTCAGAACATGTGGGAGTAAAACAGTCTATTGATAAAACACAGTGAGATGACAGAAAAAAAATAAAACTCAAAACCAGGAATGTTCTCCTTTGAGCGGATATTATGCCTCTGAAATAGAGGTGAGTTTTAATTGTTAGGGAATGTGTCACATCAACATCTCTTGTTAGTTTTGTGTTCTCATTTCTTGATGTCTCACAGTGGGATGAGATAGCAGCAAATGCTGAACAACAGGAAACTCATTGATGCGGAAAAACAGCAGCATGAGCTGTGCACATGCGAGTCAGTGAACTAGCTGCACTGATGTGTCTGTCCTGGGGTGCTCAGGGGTGGAACTGGTTAAGTAGAAAGAAAGAACCTTTCACCAGGCAATGACCCCATGTCAACAGAGCAGCCTCTAAGAGCAGACTCGTACGTGGGTCACCCTTCTGGGAACATCCAGGCAGAATCCCCCAGAGATCCCTTTATGCTTGTGTTAGTGGTGCCCACGCTTCCAGACTGGGCACTGCTGTAGCGATGACTTCAGAAGTGCAAGCAGAGCAGGTATGTGACCTCAGTGAGATGGTGGGGTGTTAGGTCCTCGATGTATCCCATAGGGCCATGGAAAAATCTCTTCAATAATGTCATGCAGAGGGCAGTGGACATGCCCCGACATGACTTTGCTTTCTGACCATTCAGGCATAATGAAGACCTGCCTCACTACCTAACTCAAGCGACTTGAGGAACAACACATTAAAGCACATTTTCCATTCTGAAAAGTCAGAGACACAACTTGCGTTGTGGTCAGTCTGGAACTTCTGGGGGCCTGGGAGCCTCTACGTGATCATCCAATATGAGTGGGAGCAAGACACTTCCAAAGTGAGACCCGCACACTAGCGTATTATGGCTCTTGGATGATGCACTGAAGGAGGGCGCAGCCACTACGAAGCGTTGTGAGCCCGGAGCACCCCTCATGTCCGAGTGCCGCTGCGGCACTGCCCGCGGCCCAGCTGCGCAGGGACCCCGCGTTCCGCCGCAGGAGCCTGGCCACGGACGCTTCGGGCTACG